>JACMZG010001863.1:278062-285562 GCA_018340805.1 Microvelia longipes
TAAATAAAAAGAAAAGAAAAATAGATGGCGAATAGGCACCAAACTTCTAGTGCCCACCGCAAAAGAGGTGTGTGATGGTGAAGGGTAGAGGAAGGTTTGTTTATGGGAGATATACTGCAACCCACAGCAGATCTTATGCTGGGATTACCCAAAACTAAACTGGTTGGGTCTAACCTGACAGCAGCATAACAGTTTGTAAAATTAGTGGTCAGTAACCAATGTGACCAGCAGCATCAATGCCCTAAGAACTAGGCACACTCTCAGCCAACCAGAACTACAGCAAACCGGAAACCAAGTAACCTAACTCCTACCACTATGGAGTTAAACATCCACTATTAAATGGTCTGGCAACCTTAATCCAACTAAGTTGGGGCCGTAATTCACTAAAACTTTGCCTCAAATAAAACTTAGCACATGGCCCAAACTCTGGCCAAACAGAACCTACTCACTGGTTACACCTCCCTTTTCCTACCAAGGAAAACAGTGCTACCAACTTAATCAACAAAACTAAAATTAAAACAAGCAAACCTGCAAAAGCGCAATGGCGCCAAAATTCAAACACAAAATTATAAAAACTAATTCTAAACAGTTTGAATAATAAACAAAACAATTGCTACAAATTAAATCCCTCCTTGGGATGAAAAGTCTTACTAAATCATACAAAAAAACTAATAACTAAAAACCAAACTTAAAATCTAACACTTCACAAGTCACAATCGGTGAATGAGGAAGAGATGGGGTTGAGTCGAAAAGAGTAGGAGGCTACTCCGGCTCCCGCTTCAGCTCGCTCACGTGCCATCTTCCTATCGTTTTACCTTTCTCGTCTTGAAGCTCGTAGACGAGAGGGGTAATCTTGGCAGAAATTCTGCAACGCACATATTTCGGGGCTAACTTAGCCGAGAAATCTTTGGACGCGTCAGAAAGGAAGTGAGTTTTCTTCCAGACATAGTCACCAACCTTAAACTTCATGACGACGTCGAAGATTATAGTGGTGCGTTTTTTCTCGTGGACAAGCCTGAGTTGGTTCTTAACATTTTCCACAACTCTCCTTAGCTTTCCACAGTACATAGTCGCATCCGGTGCAGTAGGATCAGGAGGTGTCAGAAGAGGATCGTTATTGGAAGGAAGACGTTCACCAGACGGATGAAGAGGACGCCCAAAAGTTAAGTATGAGGGAGAGTAACCGGTCGATTCGTTGACAGCAGAGCGAAGAGCAAATCCTAACTGAGGGAGATGTTTATCCCAGTGTTTATGATTTTCCTTGATGTAGGCGGATATCATGGCTTTAATAGTACGATTGTACCTCTCAGTAGGGTTACTCTGCGCGTGGTAAAGAGGATTGAACAGAATCCGAACGCGGTAGCTCTCCATCAGGGACTGAAACTCCTTACTCCGGAACTGAGGACCGTTATCTGCTATGAGGTATTGAGGCACACCAAACATCATAAACACCTCCTCCTCGATGTATCGGGCAACTGCTTTAGTGTCAGCTTTGCGTAGAGGATGGAGAAGCGCATACTTAGTAAAGCAGTCAACCACGACTAGCAGATAGCAGTTACCTTTAGAGGACCTCGGAAACGGACCCATCAGATCAGCACTGATCATCCTCCATGGCGCTCCAGCTTCTCTTTGGGTTCCCATCAAACCAGCAGGCTTCTTGGAATCACTTTTAGTGGCAAGGCAGGTGGGACACTTCCGGACATAGTTCGTAATGTCCGTCGCCATGCCAGGCCAATAATAGCGAGCCATGATTCGTTTCTTGGTCTTGAATGTGCCTAAATGACCAGCCAAAGGCGAATCGTGATTTTCAAATATTAGTCTCTTCCTCTGGCTCTTAGGAACAACGATCTTCCACTCCGATTCTTCTTCAGTCTTCTTCTTCCTCTCCTATTAGAGAATAAACGATCTCCTTCGACACTCCACAAAGGATAGCTATCGGGGTTAGCCTGAACTTTCTTCATCATCCCGCGGTACCACTTGTCGTTCTCCTCCACTGCGACAGGAACTGGTTGAACATCCACAGCATCCACAGGAGCTCGGGACAACGCGTCAGCAGCGACATTAAGTTTCCCAGCACGATGGATAACCTCAAAGTCGTACTGCTGGAGACGAAGAACCCAACGGGCTAATCTCCCTTTCGGCTCCTTCAAGGACATAATCCACTTGAGTGCCATGTGGTAGGTCACAACACTAAACTTTCTGACCTTCAAATATGACCGGAACTTTCGATAGCCCACAACACAGCTAAAGCCTCAAGCTCAGTCGCACAATACTTACGTTCGAGCTTGTTGAGAGATCGACTGGCGAAGGCAATCACACGCTCACCCTCAGGAAATTCTTGCGAAAGTATTGCTCCCAATCCAACCTCGCTAGCGTCTGTTTGCAGAATAAACGGCTTCTCGAAGTCTGGACACGTCAAGACAGGTGCAGAGATTAATTGCTCTTTCAGCAATTTAAACGAAGTAACACACTCCTCGGACCAATCCCACTGACGACCTTTCTTCAACAGGGCAGTCAACGGCGCAGTAATACTAGAGAAGTCAGAAACGAATCGTCTATACCAAGACGCCATCCCAAGAAAACGACGCAACTGCTTCGGAGTCTTCGGCGCTGGGTAATCAACGATCGCGCTGACCTTCTCAGGGTCGACTCTGAGACCATAATAGTCGACGACATAGCCCAAATATTTGAGCTGGGGCAGCAAAACTTGCACTTTTCCCTGTTGAGGGTCAGACCAGCTTTCTGTAGCCTCGATAAAATTAGCTTCATGACTCGGACATGGGTAGCAAAGTCAGGGGTACAGATAATAATATCATCAAGGTACACGAAGACGTATACCTCGACGTCAGCACCAAGAACCTTGTCGATTAACCGTTGCCAAGTGGCAGGGCTATTGTGCAGGCCAAATGGCATACGCCTAAATTGAAATAAGCCGCGAGTAGGTACTGTAAAGGCGGTCTTCTCTCTCGAACGTTCCTCAACTGGAACTTGCCAGTACGCCGACTTGATGTCGAGGGTGGATATATATTTCGCGTTTCGCAAACGGTCAAGAATATGGGAAACGTACGGGAGAGGATACGCGTCCTTTTTAGTCACCGAGTTGACCTTACGGTAATCGACGCAGAACCTATAGGACCCGTCTGACTTAGGCACCATAACCACAGGTGAAGACCATGGTGAGCTCGAAGGTTCCACAATTCCTTTCTGCAACATGTAGTCCAACTCCTCATTCATCTTCGATTGGACGGCTGGAGAAACGGGATAATACCGCTGCTTAATGGGGGCAGCATCACCGGTATCGATGGTGTGCTCCACTAAGTTGGTACAACCAATGTCCGCTTCCATCTTCTCGAAGAAGCTATTAATAACCTTCTGAAGTTCCTCCCTCTCTTCAGGTTTCAAATTATCTTGAGACACGAGGACCTCAGAAAGATGGACTTTATCCGAAAAGGTGAACTTATGATGCTGGAGATCCGGAACGATTCCCATAGTCTTCCAAAAGTCAAGTCCAAGGATCAACGGGGTGGAGATCTCTGGAACGACTAAAGTGGAAATAACCTTCAGCTCACCATCTAACACCATAGGAACGTCAACTTGACCTAAAATTTTGCAACTATGTCCGTCAGCTACAGTACATTTGAAGCCTACATTCTTCTCTAACCTAAACCCTAGATTCTGTAAAACTTCCCAACCCTTCTGGCCGACAATAGTCTTACTAGCCCCGGAGTCTAGTAAACCCAGCATAGGGCAACCCAAAATGGAAACTTCCACGTAAGGACGAGGATCCATGAGAGGAAGTAATTAATCCGCTCACGCGTTGTTCGTCGAAAAATGAACGCACTACTTCCACCCACTTCGATTGCTCCTCTTTTTGGGACTCTATCGGTAACTTAGGAAAGCAAGGTAGTCCTTCGCCTTGACTTCCTTAATCTTTTCCCGAATTTAGGAACAGATGGACACCTAGAACACGAAGGTTTGAAAAATCACGATTCCCACAGTTGCCACAAACCCTAATGTAGGACATCTTGAGTAGATATGACCTTCGACCCCGCAATTAAAGCACTTCCGGGATCGAGGTAGATCTCTGCTTCGACTGTAAGTATGACCCTTCCTCTGGAAGCTACTACTCTGACCCTTAGCATGTGGTTCTGGAACAGAATGAACAGAAACTTCACCAATACGAGATGGACTCGGTTTAGATGTACTAGCACCCGTGTAAGCTAGACTGGGCTCAAGCATAGTCTTCTTCGGTGGCGGTGGAGGCTTAAACTTGTCCATATGCGTTTTATCTCCCTGAATGCGACGCCCTAATCTGATAAAATCAGAAACGTTGGTAACATTGTATTGCCGCAAGCGGTCGTAAAAATAGGGTAGGACATTCCGGTACAAGATCTGCAGTTGCTGCTCTTCGGTAAGGCGAAGCCTGGAAAAGTAAGTCTTCATCACGGCGATGTAGTCTCCGAATTTTTCTTCTTGACCCTGGGTTCGGCTTAACATCTCTGCCTGCAGTTCAACAGCATAATCTTCATCTTCATATTCCTCACGGAGAAGATAAACAAGTTCTGCCCATGATGAGATGTCTTTATACACCGACTTAAACCATCTCAAAGCTGGACCAGTAAACAAATCAAACGCTCCTGTCCATAAATCATGTTCCGTGGCGTTTCTTGCCCTTCGGTAAACTTCAATGTCCTCTAGAAAGGAGTGTAATGACTTGCCACTGCCGTCTCCCGAAAACGTAATACCCCATTTGCATGTAGGAATTACTTTTCTACCAATGCTGCTACTAGGTCGGTTGCTAAAAGTCATCGCACGAATAAAGTCTGCTAAAGAGACATCTTCTAAGCCTAAATGTTCTCCTGGTACTCTTGGTGGTTGGTCGTAAGGTACTTCGGATGGTGGTATCAGAGGTACGGATGGTTGAGGTCCAAAGGGCATCTGAGGTACTCTTGGAGGTTGGTCGTAGGGTACTCCGGATGGTGGTATCAGAGGTACGTACGGTTGAGGTCCAAAGGGCACCTGAGGTACTCTTGACTGAAATTCACGAAGTCCTGGAAGAGTAACATTAGGCTGAGAGAGGAGTCCAGTCGATGGCTGAAAAGGCTGAGTACTAAATATAGGTTGAGGCACACTTCCAGGCTGACAAGGTTGCGTAGCAACACTAGTTACACTAGGTTGGACAATATGAGTGGTGATAGATGTGCTTTCAACGGTACAAGTGGGACTAAATGTGACTAAAGGAGTTATACCCTCATCTTTCTTTTCCTCGGTACTCTTTGAAGGAGTAACATTGTCCGCAATATCAGTCTCAGCAGTATTAGTTGCCTCAGAAGACGGCAATCCCTTCAGGTTTAGAGACCTTATCATCAACTTCAGGTGGTAACTTACTGTCAAATTCCATTCTTAAGTTCATAAGTCTTTCGGTAAGCTGTCCTCTCTCTAACAACAGATTTGAGTGTTCTGGGATATGACATCGATTCAATCTAGATGTCATATGAATAAACATTGTTCGGATCTTTTTAAATTGTTGTCACCACGTGTTCCAGTAAACTCAGCTATTTTTGCCTCAAGCTTAGGTAATTTTCCGGCAATAATAGTAAGTTCCTCTCCGGGATCTCTTTTCTTAATAGGAGAGATAGGAACCGTAGTAGCGGTCTCTTTCTCCATTCTGAGTAGGGTACGAAATGCCTTACGCCTCGCATCCTGAGTCGTAAATCCAGTACACCCACGTATCTCTAACTCATACTCAAGCTCATCTTCTTCTAAACGATCAACATCCATTGCTGAAGACCAAAGTAAAAATAATCAAACTAAAAATAATAACTATAATGACACCCAAAAAACTAAAAGTGGCAGGAAAAATAATCAAGTCTTGTATAAAAGTGTTCTTTACAATAAAATAATGTCCATACAATAATAAAACCATAAAAAAAAAATTATTTTGTAACCAAATATGATGATATGACCCAGATCACAAGAATTTACCTTAAAAATTAAAATTATACTAAACCCCCAACGGCTAAGTGCATTGCAGATTAGTATCATATGAATATAAGGAGTAGAAATTAATATACACTGCAATTAATAAATTAAATACAATAAAACGACTTACAACAGGAATAGTATTTTTTATCACTATTCGTTGTGACAATTGATCACGTATTTCTGCAATAATCATTGATAATTATACAAATCAATATATTAAAACCTGTAAATGCCTTATAAAGTTTTAAGAATCTCTATAATATACCGTGTATATTATATCTGTTTTAAAATTTAGATTCAATAATGAGTTTATTTTCCAAATTTCTATTATTGATATAATACGTTTCTTTTCTCCACTGCTGAAATACTAACTGCACTATGTTCTCTTAACCATGTAGTAGTATCATATATACTCATCAAAATTCTTTATTTGATAATACAGTTGGTTCACTTCATTAAAACTTCAATTTTCTTATCGAGCTAAGAAGAGATAATTATATAGTGAGATAAAAAAATAGAGCTGTGTTGATTATGGTTGTCTCTTCCATAAGTTTTCAAAAATGTTTGTGCTCTCATGATGTACAAGGGCTGTTATGCTATGCGCGCCCGTCCTCCCCCTGACTCTATTTACTGCTTTAACATACTCTATGTACTTTTTGCTTGTTTTCTCTTAGTACTCATTCACAACCACACAACCACAATCACCTATATATAATTATACTAATTTTGTCTACCACTTTCGTTATACCTAAAAAGTGATATACCTTAAGATAACTTATATCATAGCAGTAGAGACTGGTGGACTGCCCTTGTGCTTGCGCTAATTAGAGAGAACTAATCATTATGCCGACATGTCAGTATAACTCGTATATATCACTACATAAGTAATTTGATCATAAACTGTTCTATATGCCTAACAATGATTCTGGAATGCTGCACATCATCATATCCTCAACCAGGACTTGTAGACTAGTATTAATATCGCTAAGCCCTTTCTCACTTACAGGGGATTTTAAATTGTTATACACTTTACAGTCTTTATCTGTGTTAGACATCAATCGCTTTCAACATTCAGTTCTCTCTTGATAGGTTTGGTTACCAAGCTGCGGTAGGCAACCGCATGAATTGTTGATCTCTGTGCTGTTGTTCTCTCCACCAATCTATATAGCAATCTTATTCAAAGCTAAGTGCATCTCATAACAATCATTACTCAGAGAGCGACCTCTAACGTTTCTCTTTTTACCTTTTTTCAGTTTTATAATTCACCATTAACTAATGCAAGTAACGGTTAATATAACTAAAATTAATATTTCCTTTCTCTTTTCTCATCTCATGTTATCATATCACGGGCCATGATTCGTGAAACATTGGCATTTTTCTTTTCTTTTTTATTAGTGAGAGATGACACACATGTTACTCGTACATGTATACTATATTAGCTGTTTAAGCATGATTTGGATTGTAGTACATACTAAGTGATTTAGTTGGTATTTCGCTTTGTTGTGGATAATCATT
>JACMZG010001863.1:290562-295562 GCA_018340805.1 Microvelia longipes
ATAATATATATATATATATATATATATATATATATATATAACTTGTAAAACTTGTAAAAGTTTCTATCCTTGAGTATGGCGCACGTTAACTTTCAGAGGGTTTCGAGGATTACCGAGTTCGTATATTGAAATCAAAAAGCCAATTCGAAACGACACTTCCCCTGCCGTCATCCGAACACTCCATAAGCGTTATTTTCAAAGTTGGAATAAAATTAAAGTTCGCAAAAAAGTTCCAAATTTGAAATGAATCAGATAAAAATTGCGGGAGTTATTTGCTTGAAGGGATTTGAGGTCTGCAGAGCTGCAAGCTGGTGTCAATGTATCACAGCCTTTGAGGCTTAAAATTTATATTTGCATTTTAAAAGCTGTATATCACTGCGGCGCAGTCCATAGCTTCTTAGATCTATATAAATCAGGACGGATAATAAAGTGAAATTACAGGGATTAAACTACCTATTACTACATTATAAATCTAACCTTTATAAATATAAACATATGTAGGTTGGGTTGTAAGGCTCAAGATTGCAGGGGAGGGTCGTCTTAGCCCGGCTCAGCTAATCCCTTGTTTGCTTACTCTACTTGAGAATATCGCTGACACGACCTTTCAAGGTTTACTGCTACACCGGCCTGCACCTTCCTAAGGGGTGCAACCCGTTTTTCATTTGTACTTAACATTTTTGGAACATAGAGCTATAGGTAAAGTCGAGGGATTGTTTATTGGGTCTACATCCTGTGTTAGCAAGCCGTAGTTCCAAGCAAGATTTATAAATAGAGGTAGACCTAAAACCTTGTTTCAAAGCAGCAGAGAAATATCCATGTTTATATATTTCTCCCTAATTAATTAAATTTTTAATTTTCCTCATTTATACCCTTAGAATAATACTATATATAGAAGGAGCACTACTGTAACACGAAAGGCGGTTCACTGGTGGACTTAAGTAGTGCTGCCACCCTAACAATATACAATTTTCAAAAAAAAAAGTTGGCAATACTTTCGGTTGCTGAATTATTATGTTTTATTATTAATTAATGATTGCTTATTCATAAAATACTAACATAAATATCGGTGCATATACAATTTAAAGCATTTTAAATTGTAGATTTAACGTATTTATTAAAATTATATTAAAGTAGTTCTCGTCAACTAAATGAAGATTCTTGTATTCCGCTACCCTTTTGCCATCTAAGACCGGTTTTATTAAATACTCAGCAGGTGTTTTAAGTTATTATATTTGTTCTTTACGATCTTTCTTCATTATTAGATATTTATGACACATATTTAAAATAATGTTTTGTTGTTAGGGTGGTACCCCTACTTAAGTCCACCAGTCAACCGGCTTTCGTGTTATCAAGTGGAATAACATTGTGCTTAACGGTTCCTGTGCTCTTCCTATACAATACAGTTAAATATATTTAATTTTATTTAGTTTAAGTTTAAACTTAATTATAAAATATTTTTATTATCATTATTCATATTATTAATTACTTATATTATTTTATTTATACATTACGTATTATTCTAATCTACTCCAGATATATATATATTATATATATTATATATATATATATTGTATTAATATATATATATATATATATATTATATATAGATTATTCTAACAAGTGTAATATAAGAAAAGTATTACGTTTGCAAAAAAATCCTAAAACGAGATTTCCCCTAAATTATCAGTTTTAGGTGTTTTAAGACCTCCTATGTGGTTTTCACAAAGTTGTCTGTATGTATGTATGTGTGTATGTATGTATGTGTGTATGTATGTATGTGTGTAGTATCATGGTTTCTCCCAGTGTATTATTGCTAGAGAGTTAAAACTTACAAAATCAGTGTTTAGGTCTAGTTGTGTTATTCGGGAAATAATTTCTATAAGATACCATTAACCGAAATCAACGACTCAGAGAAAATTTAGAAAATGCATAAAACGCAAAACTAGTAATGCGTTGCATCAAGAACTCACGTCAAAGAATACATAATTAAATATTTATTTAAAGCAAGCGAAATGAATTCATTAAAACATTCCGGATGCTATACTATTTTAAAGTATAAATCAAAAAGGCTCGCTTCGCTTGCTAGTTTAGGTATCTTAAACATTTACATGTAAAAAAGCTCGCTTTGCTCGCTAGATTGATTTATTTATAATAATTACAAAGATGAAAAAAGGGCTCGCTTCGCTCGCTTAGAATTCGTATATTTAAAAAAATACATCGTGAAAAAAGGCTCACTTCGCACGCTAGATTGCTTATATTTAAATAAAAACAAAGTTAAAAATAGGCTCGCTTCGCTCGCTAGAATTGCTTATATTTATAAAAATATAAAAGTAAGAAAGGCTCGCTTCGCTTCGCTAGATTGTGTAAGATTTAATATTAATGCAATAGTAAAAAAGGCTGCTTCGCTCGCTTAATTGCCGTAATAATTTATAATGATAAAATATATTATTTAATAATGATGCATTCTTTATAGAAGGCTCGCTTCGCTCGCTAGATTGCTTATATTTAATAATAAAATATATTGTAAAATATATATACTTATATTTATAATAACAAAGTTAAAAATAGGCTCGCCTTCGCTCAGCTAGATTGCGAATATTTAAACAATAAAATATATTGTAAAAAGCTCGCTTCGCTCGCTTTTTTGCGTATATTTATAATAATAAATTAGTAAAAAGAAGGCTCGCTCGCTCGCTAGATTGCGTAGATTTATATTTCATGCATAGTAAAAGAAGGCCTCGGCTTTCGCTCGCTAGATTGGCTTATATAATATAAATAAAATATTATTGTAAATAAGGTCGCTTTCGCTCGCTAAATTGCGTTAATATTTATAATATTAACATAGAAAAGAAGGCTCCGCTTGCTCAGCTAGATTGCTTATATTTAATAATTAATGCAATTGGCAAAAAAAGGCTCGCTAGATAGCTTTATATTTATAAATAAAAATATATTGTAAATAAGAATCGCTTCGCCTCGCTAGATTGCGTAGATTATATTGAAATGCAAGTAAAAAAGGCTCGTCATCGCTCGCCTAGAATTGCGTATATTTATATAATACATAGAAAAGAAGGCTCCTTCGCTCGCTAGATGCCTTATATTTAATATAATGCATTGCCAAAAAAGGCTCGCTTCGCTCGCTAGATAGCTTAATATTTATATATAATACAAAGTTAAGAAGGCTCGCCTTCGCTCGCTTAGATTGCTTATTTTTAATAAAATATATTGTAAAAAAAAGGCTCGCTTCGCTCGGCTTTTTTGCGTATATTTAATAATAATTAAAATAGTAAAAGAAGGCCTTCGCTTCGCTTCGCTTGATTGCGAAGATTTATATTCATGCTATAAGAAGGCTCCGCTTCGCTCGCTAAATTGCTTAATATTTATATAAATATATTGTAAATAAGGCTCCGCTTCGCTCGCTAGATTGCGTATATTTAAAAATAAATATATTGTTAAAAAAGGCTCGCTTCGCGCTCGCTTTTTTGCCTTTTATTTTAATATTATGTGTAGCTAAAAAAGGCTCACTTCGATCGCTGAATTGCGTATGTTCTATAATAATATCATAGTTAAATGCTCCCTTTAAATTTTTAATTATTTTAAACCGCCCATTTTTTAAATTTATTAAAAAAAAAAATTAAATGTTGGACTATGAAAAATATATTTTCTTTTTCTACTATTTAAAGCTTTAAAACCGATATACAACACGAATTTTTTTGCTCACAAATTTTTTTATCCGGTCCGCCATATTGGCCGCCATTTTGAAAATTTTTCCGGAATATTACCCAAAAACTATACAGCTCTGACATTTAGTTAATTTTATTGTTAAAAGTATCTAAAGTTATTAAAATGATCTTTTATCTTGTAAATTCTTATAAAATTAGTAAAACTAATTATTATTAAATTATGGCCGCCATGTTGAATTTTTCGGAATTTAGTAAATAACATTTTTTGTTCTACTAATCAAGAGCTTTACAACGATATATTACCGAGTTATTCCTTTAATTTTAAATTTTTTGAGTTCATTATTTTAGCCGCCATTTTTAAATTATTCAAAAAATTTAAATGTTTGACCATGAAACATATATTTTCTTTTTCTACTCTTTAAGAGCTTAAACGATATACAATACGATTTTTCGCTCAAATTTTTTTTATCCGGTCCGCCATTTTGGCTGCCATTTTGAAAATATTTTTTCGGAATATTACCAAAAAACTATACAGCTCTGACACATAATTAGTTTACCTGTATACAAAATTTTATTAAAATCGGTCAATTTTTACGGCAGTTATCGCGACACGTACAAACAAACACACAAACACACAAACATACAAACAAACATACGCGCCGTCCCAATCTTCTGAATGTAAGAACTCACTTACGTTCGTTCAATAATGTTTAGATAGTTTTAAGATTCACCTCGGATGTATTCATGAGACCAACATATGGGCCAAGTTTCACCTTATTGTCAATATTATAGTCTATCGTTTAGTTTAAAAATCCCCAAGGTCATAAGTATTTTGGGAATTAACCAATCAGAGAAGTCGCTGCCAACCTCTGACTTAAAAAGAGAAAAAATCCCTACCACCATAACCGCTGTAGGGAAAAAACCTTCTTCCTGGCAATCGTTCAATTTGATTGTGGTTCTTCTTTTGATTACATCGTTTTGAAAACTACTTTCAAATTAATTTAAAAAATGATATTTTAAAATAAAACTACACAAAAGAAATTAAAAAAAACATCGCCAAAAAAATACGGGTAAAATAACCTGATTTGATTACACAGTTTTTCCCGCTCCCTTCTAGCAGGGATTTTTTCTTTAGAATCACTAGTGTCGAATGACTTGTAGAACTCGGGAAATAATGCCATTAAGTTGAAAATTGGTACAAGTGTATTACTTTACGTGATAAATAAATTACTTTCGTTTCAATAAGACTTGTTTACCAATGGTTTTTGTTGGATCATATAGGTTCAACAGCATCGAGCGAGATCACTGCCTGGATGGGTG
>JACMZG010001863.1:300562-370677 GCA_018340805.1 Microvelia longipes
TATATATATGTATATGTGTGTGTATGTATGTATGTGTATGTGCTGTGCATATATGTGGGTTTATGTGTATATGTATGTATGTATGTTTGTTCTCTTCTATAATATACTAGAATATACTTTTATATATTACCTTTCTCTTAAAAAGCCCTTTAGAACCTTCAATTATAATCATAAATTTTATCTTGCATACTCTCATTTAAATCCCACCTGCGAACAGACTTTGTCTCTGCAGGCTTAAAATATTCTATAACAATACTATATCTCTTTATCAATCGCTTCTAAATTTTGTTTGTCTTTTCCCTTATCTATCAACTTTATCAAAAAAATAAATGAAGACATTTTCATAATAAACCTTTATTAATACATTTACTTACTTTTATTTCTTACTTTTGTTTTTTTATTTATCTTTATATTAAAAAAGGATAGTATAAATAATAATAATGTAATAATAAATGATACAAATATTAAGTAATATTATACTAAAAAATAATAGATGAGGAGTTAAGGTGAATTTTTATTATTTTTTTTATTGTATTTTAACTGTTGTTTTGTTATTTCCAACATTTTTATTGTAAATGTTAATTTAAACAAATGAAGGGTATTTCTTTTTTTCTATTTTAACATTTCATTAACATAATATCAGTCAAAATCATAATGATATGGCTGTTGACCTCAAACAATACTGACTTGGGAAATGCTTGGAAAACATACTATAATACTGACTTGGGAAATGCTTGGAAAACATACTATAATACTGACTTGGGAAATGCTTGGAAAACATACTATAATACTGACTTGGGAAATGCTTGGAAAACATACTATAATACTGACTTGGATAATATTCAGAGTTGCCATTATACACAATGCTGCTATTTCTAGTTTGTTCGTTCTATTCATGTGTTGGTTTGTCTTTTTTCCCTGGCAAGAAGAAGGTTTATCTCTCATCAGACTGACTGACTGTATTGCCACGAGAGAACGACTCCGGAAAAGAAACACTAAAGTACAAAGTATAAATCTCAAAAAAGCTCGTCTGAAGAGTAGGATTAGGAGAGGCAGAATGAGTCACAACTGCGCCACTGAACGTGTCGCCAAATATCGCCTCTCTGGTCATCAAACTCCTCGCCTTGTTTTTATTGACCCGGCTACAAATATTGGATATTTTGAAAGTATAAACGAATGTTTTGTTGCGAGAGAGCTAAACTCCAGACCGGCACGTTTCCCAAATAAAACTCTGTCCTAATGAAATTCCAGAATATTATTAAAAATGTTAATATGTTTAATAGCTGCGCATATAGCTGGCCTCTGCTTGTCCGAGTGTAGAGTTACCTTGCTCAGTTGCTGGGCTACTGAAACGCTTTATTAGCTGAGCTGACCATTCATAAAGCCTTGCATAGGTTACCCCTATTAGGTAAAGGTATCAAAAACTTACTTTTACTTTAATATTCTAACAAAAGCACAGTGACAATAATTCAGGATCTATGTATAAGTAACTATTCATAATATATATAAAGTTTACACCAAGTCTACACTTCTTAATAAACATAATGATGTTTACTTATCATCCACATTAAAGCTTTATCAGAGAGTTTTGCGACTCTGGTGGTGAAATTAATAAATCAATCATTTGTTCAGTGGCAGAGTTTTTGAGACTATTCAAATTTACAGCTAAGGCTGTTACCTTTATTTTCTTCTTCCTGTAATTATTGCAGATAGTTTGTATTAAGGTAATTCTTGGATTAATCTAATTTATTTTGTTTTTAACGTTCTAACTCTATGGCAAAGTTATCTGTTGAAGCCTCAGAGTGGATATTGTGCAGATATTGAGTAAGCATAGTTATGTTTATTAAGAAGAGAGCGTAAACTAACCAACACAACTTTTTACTCATGTCTTGCCCGCATGATTTATTTGGCTTAAAATATTTTAATTTATGTTAAAGTGTGTTAAAGTTAATCTATATATCTTATAAAGTAAATTATTATTAGTATATTTAATAAATAAACTACCAGAAGCGGAATACGCTTTAGGCATTTTATTTAATTGTTCACTGAAAGCCCTACACTCAGACTACTGGCACTGGCATTGTCATATAGTTTATTCTCATTTAAAATAGAATTTAAAAAAAATAACTCCCTAGTTATGTGGCTCATAAGGTGGAAGGTGCACCAGAGAGCAGAGAGTGTCAACATAGTCCGTCTCAAATACTTATGGACACAAACAGTTTTTAGTTTTGTCTTTATTCTTCAATATCATATTCTACATCCATTGACTTATCTGTTTTCATAGTTCTTTTTAGAAGCTAATCATGGTGTTTTGCCCAATTCTTCGATTTTTATTTCTTCACGCTTTGTCAAGAACTGGTCAATATTTTTAAATCAAACTATGATTGTAACGTCATAAAACTGGTTTACTTGAGTCACTAATGGCTATAATCCTGTCTCCCTGCAATACATAACGTAGAGAAACTATGACTTAAGGACTTGGTAGTTTTTTACTTAGCACTGCTCTTGTTTTACAACATTGTACAGGCTGCATACAGTACAGAACTATATCAGATAGACTATAACATAGAGATATATACTAGAGGGGGCATAGCCTATCTCAATACATTGAGAGGCCTGAAACATCTATTTGGGGCTCTCAGGGGCTCCGTGAAACCTCATTGAAACCTTCTTCAAGGCTTCCACACATAGTTTGTGTTTTGATTTGTATTTTTAACATTCTTCTATATAAGTTATAGTAATTTTGTACAGATTATTTGATTGTATTTATAAGCGAAGGTGGTCAGGTTACTTTTTCGATGTTTCAAAATTTAACCTATAGGGCCTCTCTAGTAATAATATCTCTATCATAGAGATATTATTACTAGAGGAGCCCCATAAGATTAACTTTGAAACATCGAAAAAGTAACCTGATCACTTTCCCTTATAAATATAAGCAAATAATCTGTACAAAAAAGATAACTTAGATAGTATTACGTTAAAAATACTAATCAAAACACAAAAATGTGGGAGAAACCGAAAACAATTGATAATTATAACCTTAACTCACTCTTGCAGAAGGTTTCGGTTTAAATGAGGTTACACAGAGCCACTGAGAGCCCCAATATGACGTTTCAGGCCTCGCAATGTATTGAGATAGGCAATGCCTCCTCTAGATTATATCTCTATGGACTCAAACATTTAAGTTACAAATGTCAACAATGTATATCATAAAAAAGATTCTAAATAAAGATTAGAATGACAAACACACGAAAGTCTCAAAAGTGTGGGGGGGGGTAGGACAGTGGAGGGGAACTGCCTGGGGGGGGGGGAGATGTGCCGTATAAAGCTTAACCAGTATTTTGTTAGCAAGATTTGTCGATAATAGTTTGGCAATAAAACATTTAGTTAGAGAGAGGGAAGTGGAGTAAACAGGAACCCGATGACTGAGGGGAGCTCCCACATAGAGATGTCACTATCCTACATCTCCTTGACTTCGTCTCTCTCACACTTCTTATCAGGTGAATACTCGCGGCCTTTCATCACGGCTTTACACAATCAATTAACCGAACCTTACAAAATATCGTTTAGTTTAGTTATCCCCAAGGTCATATGTATTATGGGGATTGACCTATCAGAGAAGCCTCTGCCAACTTCTCACTTAAAAAGAAAAAAAAATCCCTACCACCATAACCGCTGTAGGGAAAAAACCTTCTTCGCGGCAATCGTTCTCTTTGTTTGTGGTTCTTCTTTGATTACATCGTTTTGAAAACTACTTCAAATTAATCTTAAAAATGATTTTTTAAAATAAAACTACGCAAAAGAAATGTAAAAAAACATCGCCAAGAAAACACGGGTACAAAAGAAAACAAAATAACCTGATTTGTTTACATATATTTTTCCCGCTCCCTTCCTGCAGGGATTTTTTCTTAAAATCAGTGGTGCCTAAACTGACCAGTCAAGATTTTTTAAACTAAACGATAGACTGTAATGTAAAACTTGATACTCGATAATAATAATAAGGTGGAACTTAATACCACATAAATATTTGGTTGTTATCTACCTGTACCACTTTATTGATTACTTGGTTTTATTACTCAAAACAAAATAGCTAACCAAAGTATAGGGGAATTATGACTTGATGACTTCAATGACTTGATTTATGAATGACTTGATGATTATTTCAAGAAAATCATAAAACATTGTTGCTTGAGGAAGCCTACTATAATATTAACGAGTTTTTAGATGAATGCTAAGTATTCCCACCCTAAATGTTTAGTATTTGTCATGAAATGTTATGGTTTTTTTTTTAATTTTTTTATCCAGTTTGTTTTTATGTAATGCTTTTTTTTGCAGTCTGTGTAATAATTAATAATCAAAATTTTTTTATTTCATGTAAAATGTTAGCTATTGAGAAACTCTGTAAGAAATGTAACTATTTGGCCTGGCTACGCTGACGTCAGGTAACTATTTGGCCTGGCTACGCTTGACGTCAGGTAACTATTTGGGCCTGGCTACGCTTGACGTCAGGTAACTATTGGGCCTGGCTACGCTTGACGTCAGGTAATTATTTGGGCCTGGCTACGCTTGACGTCAGGTAACTATTTGGGCCTGGCTACGCTTGACGACAGGTAACTATTTGGGCCTGGCTACGCTTGACGTCAGGTAACTATTTGGGCCTGGCTACGCTTGACGTCAGGTAACTATTTGGCCTGGCTACGCTTGACGTCAGTAACTATTTGGCTACGCTTGACGTCAGGTAACTATTTGGGCCTGCTACGCGGTAACTATTTGCAGTGGTACTATTTGGGCCTGGCTACGCTGACGTCAGGTAACTATTTGGGCCTGGCTACGCTTGACGTCAGGTAACTATTTTGGGCCTGGCTACGCTTGACGTCAGGTAACATTGACGTCAGGTAACTATTGGGCCTGGCTACGCTTGACGTCAGGTAACTATTTGGGCCTGGCTACGCTTGACGTCAGGTAACTATTTGGGCCTGGCTACGCTTGACGTCAGTAACTATTTGGGCCTGGCTACGCTTGACGTCAGGTAACTATTTGGGCCTGGCTACGCTTGACGTCAGGTAACTATTTGGGCCTGGCTACGCTTGACGTCAGGTAACTATTTGGGCCTGGCTACGCTTGACGTCAGGTAACTATTTGGCCTGGCTACGCTTGACGTCAGTACTATTTGGGCCTGCTACGCTTGACGTCAGGTAACTATTTGGGCCTGGCTACGCTTGACGTCAGGTAACTATTGGGCCTGGCTACGCTTGACGTCAGGTACTATTTGGGCCTGGCTACGCTTGACGTCAGGTACTATTTGGGCTGGCTACGCTTGACGTCAGGTAAACTATTTGGGCCTGGCTACGCTTGACGTCAGGTAACTATTGGCCTGGCTACGCTTGACGTCAGGTAACTATTTGGGGCTACGCTTGACGTCAGGTAACAATTGGCCTGGTTACGCTTGACGTCAGGTAAACTATTTGGCCTGGTTATCAGGTAACTATTTGGCCTGGCTACGCTTGACGTCAGGTAACTATTTGGGCCTGGCTACGCTTGACGTACGCCTTACGACGTCAGGTATCTATTTCTAGAATGTTGAACCTTTAGGTTGATGAAAGTTTCAAAAATGACTGCAGTAGAGAGCCATTCAACTAAGTTTCAGTGAGAACGAAAGCTTTGAAACTTTGATTTTATAGAATAGCAATATATATATTATTTTTTTTAAAGGAAATGCGCACATTTATTCTGTTGGCTATACAAAACTATGCCTCTGTGATTAGCAGTGCACACTAATATTAGCACTAAATTATTGCTAAGTTGGTTTTTAAAGGTTTTAGCGCATTTCTTTAGAAAAATACAAAAAAATGAGTAACGAGCAGTGCTTGATAATTAAGTTACTGCTAAAGTTATAAACCATAAAGCTGTTACTAGTAATGCCTTGCATCTAGAACTTACGTTAGAAGAATACTCTAAATAGAAATTTTAAAACGGACTCTTTGCTCGCTAGATAGTGTAAATAGTAAAACATTCTTACGGTAATTCTAAAATGATTTAAGCTTTTGAGGAGGAATAGATCCAGATTAATAAAAAAACTAATTTTGCTGAACTTTCGATATAATTTTATTTTTTTAAAGGCTTAACATAATAAATAATAACAAAAAAACAGTTACATGGTTGCTAACAAATAGATGTTTGGACAAAAACTAGAGTAACAGACAAATAATTCCGTTAAAAACAAAAAATGTAACAATAATGTTGTTGAGTTCCATTAAGTTCTAAACAATTATTTGTTTAGAACTTAAAAAATTATTGAATTATTTATCTGTTACTCTAGTTGTTGTCCAAACATCTATTTGTTAGCAACCATGTAACTGTTTTTTGTTATTATTTATTATGTTAAGCCTTGAAAAAGATAAAATTATATCGAAAGCTCAGCAAAATTAGTTTTTTTTAATTAATTTGGACCTATTCCTCCTCAAAAGCTTAAATAATTTAAAATAGAGGCCCCTATAAAGTTTTTTGTCTTAATTCTAAAATTTTAATGCCAAAATAAATGAATACCTAATAATTATATGGTAGAGCGTTGCAATACCTAAGCTTTTGAGTAATCATGATATTCTCAGGATGCCATTCATACTTCTCAGTGCCAAGTAGTGAGGAAAGAACCGAGGCACCCTGGACCCGATTTTTAAATAATAGTTATTTAAGCAACAAGGGATGAAAGTAAGTTTTACAGCTCAAGTTAAAGTTTCGTCCTAAGGCAGCGCCGAAGGAGGAAACTTCATTAGCTCACGAGGCCGGAAGGCCGAGGGAGATGAACTAGTTAGCTCCCGAGGCTTGCCGAGGTAGTTCACTAACATTTTGGTTCCCGAGGCTTTTTTTTTTTTTTTTTTTTTTTTTTTTTAGATAGTAACCCTATCTAAAAAGCATTTATTTTATCACATGCCCCATTTAAAATATTACATGTGTTATTAGATAAACACTTCTAAAAGGACGTGAATTTTAAATATTGACTTTTAAATATATAGTCATGCAAAAAAAGGAGTAATTCATATATATATATATATATATATATATATATATAATATATATAATATATATATATATATATTATATATATAATTTAATGGCATAATTAATTAAATATTTGGATTATATTAATTATCCGAGGCTTGACGAGGGAGATAATACGAGAGCTGAAAACTTTCATCCCTTGTTGCATATTAAATTTTATCTACGACTAGAGAACTAATACTAACAACTATTAATATATTCTTCAGCTCTTTAATTGTTATTGTGTTAGTTTAGTTTATTCTTACCGTGTCAATTACTCTGATGAAGAGAGAATAAAGCCACTATCTTCACATTATTTTATTGTAAGCTGTCAATAGAATAATGTGTAATACTATATTTGTAATTTAAACATTAGCGTGTGTATATTGTATATTCTACCCGTAGTACCAACATAACACTGAAAAAAATCCTAAAAATTGCCTAAAATTCCTAAAAATTTTACTAAAAAATTCTGTCAAGTTGGCAACACTTTCACTTTTCCTCCCTAGGGAGAAAAAGTACATTTACAGTGTGAGATAACAAGACTGTAAGTAGAACTTACAATACAAGGAGTAGATAAATGTTTTTATGCCTGCATACAGGGATGCCTCCCTGTACTAGCGTTACTCTGCCTGTCTCCCGCCAAACTAGAGAGGCTCCACAAACAGTTAAATCTGTTAAGAAGTGGATTAAAGGAAAAAGTTTGTCCGGTGGCAAGTTTTCCCCTGTTGATAGCCCGGCTAAGTTGTAACCTGTTTATCTGCTGAAACTTAGTCAACTTGTTCTTCCTTTCGATCAGTTTATTCAACAAGAAAACAAATTAAACCAATTGCAGCTCTTCGCCCCTAACAAGGCTCTTCAACTTTTTCTTAAATTAGTATTAAAGACTTGGAGAAGACAGTTATAGTTACGCAGCAGGGAAGTCGAGTGAGCTATCTATTGCCTCAGCTCAAATATCTGATTTTTATGCCTACATGCTACTCTCAAGCGTAAATTTTAAGAGGAAGTTATGCGCCACAAAGACACCCAGACAGCATAAACCCTTCAAAGCGTCATCAAACGGATATATATGGTTAAACCTTGGGTTTGGATTTTTTCGGGTAAACACAATATTATTCCTTATACCCACTATAGTTAGCGAGGAAAAGTAAATCCTTGCAATTTTAAATTTGTTTGTGTTTTATGGCGTATCTTGGAGATTTTTATTGTATTATCGGTAATATATCAACAGTTATCTCTGGTTCTATTAGTTAACCAACTTTAATGGTTAATGAAACTAGTCTGGAGTCCATCCGACTACTCAAACCTAGGGGTCCGGGTTCAAATTTTTGGCTCCAGTAATAAATTATCAATATATTTTTAAGTTTATAACTACTTATAATACGACACACGGCTAAAATCAATTGACAGCGCGCCAAAAATCTGTGAGGGAAAGGATTCTATTGGTTCAGACCGATATCGCTCCTTCCCCCTCCACCTCATGCCAACCTCGGTATAAAAAATACCTTCTTCGTAAATAAAATCATAAAAAGGCAACACTGGTTGTAAATATTTGTAACCTCGCGTCGCTTTTATTTCCCTCGTTGTGCATATTGATCTGTTTGATTTCGTTTCGTTTCATTCCAATCTGTTAATTCATCCAATTATTGCAGAGATGTAATATGATATGAGTGCCTATGTTTGACACATGGACATTGATGTATTCTTCAAACATTTCTTGCTATTAGAGTACAGCGCAGGGTCTGTGGTCTATCAACTAAAAGACAGTATTTTTTAGATAATGCTATGTCTTTCAATAGATGACAGTCTTGACTTTTTTAAGTCATGAATGCACATTGTGTCATATTATTTTTATTATATGAAACAATACGCATTCAATTATACAAACTTGACACAAAAAAGCAGTTTGTTTTGGAAAAAATTAATTATAGCTGACGATTAATTTAAATCGTCAAACTTTTGTCATAGAACTATTATGATCCATTGCATTAGGTAATTAACAACTTTAACTCCACTTAATTCATACTTCCCGAACAAATTTAAAGCAACACTTACTTGGTAAATTTATAAGATAAAACAATATTCCTACTTAAAAAGTAAATAAATAATTTTTAAAAAAATACATTATCAAATAAAAACAAATAATAAAATTCAAAACATAACCTGACTTACAGTGTTGCCAGAGTAGGGATTTTTTTTACTTAAAAGAAGAGATTTTTTTGTTAAAAAAAAAAAGGTTGAAAGCATTGAGATTTTGGCGGGCTGTCAATTGACTTTAGCCGTGTGTTATATAATAATGATTGTGGGGCTGAGATGCGCATGCCGGGCAAATTCCCTTTGGAGTGCTTGCTTACTTGCGCACCAATCTAGTTCTTGCCCAAGTTAAAGCTTTGTAGATTATTATTTGTATCTGTTATGTAGTGTTCCAGGTTCCTCATTCTCTGTTTCCTATTTATTTCTCTCTAAACATGTAATTCACGCGCGTTTGTTATATTCATTTCATTAATCAATTAGTTAAATAAGTTATGGAATAATTAAGATAAAGTTTTGCTGAGAGCGCAGTCACTGCGGCTTGACCTGATAAGAGATACGACGCACTCAGCGTTTTCATTCATCAGTCTCGACTCTACAAATATTTCGTCCAGAGATATCGATATCCCGCCTATATCTGCTTCTACAACAAATATGTCCCATTATTAAATATCTCTCATAGTCTAGAGATCTGACCACGAAGTGAAAATAGTTAAGTTTATTGAATACAAAGGATTCAATACCGAGATTAAAACAGAGAAATACGGTGCGTCTAGAAAGGGATTGAAGGAGCTTGAAGCACGAGGTGGTGGCTCTCCAGCAATAGAGAGGCTCACTGGTTATGAACCAGTTTACCAACAAATATTTATAAGAAATCCCTATTTACGATGGAAAGTTATTTGGCAATAGATAACTGGGAGAAGGTCTAAGTCAGGTTTATACTGTCTCTATGTAACAGATATACAGCAGGCAATACACGTCGTATATACCTGCATCATTGTTTCAGTCTAAATGCTCCCGACCCCACAGCCTTTTCTTTCTCCTCCATTTCCCACCCACGGCTCTTCTTACTATACCGTGTCTATTCTCTTCTAATAAAAAAATACGGAATTTCCCTCCAAAATGTTTTTTTTTAAAGAATCAACGAGTTATACAAGCAATGCTCGTTCGATTGAAATCATAAGCAATGGCAAGCATAAACAAATTGTGGCACGGAGGTCTGCAAGCTGGGCGAATTTTCATTGAAATACGCCCTTTATTGCTTATCAATGCAATAATTGTTTAAGATCTGTATAAATTTAAATATATTTATATTTCGCTATACATGAGCAGTAACAATGTCATACTATTGTTCTTTAATTTTTCAAAGAAAATGTCCATATTTATCCCATTGATTAGACATTACACCACGTATGCTAATTGGTATATATATATATATATTTATATTTATACTATTTACAGTATCAGAATGTGATGAGGATTACTTGAGTTTGGTTATTTTTAAATATTAACTTATTATTCAATTCAAATGAGTAAATTTAAAAGATTAATGGAATTATAATGAAAAATACAAATTTTGCATTGTGTGTGTCAAGGTGTTTTTTCTCATATTGGCAGTAAAGCCTTAAGCAGAGGTACTCGGTGTTTCCCAGTATGTAACGATTATTCGTTACATAATCTGAAGACAAATTGGGGCGTAGGGAAAGACGTGCAATCGTTTGCAAGTAGTTTGGAGTTGAAATTCGAACTTTTAATTTTTACAAGAGTAAACTTTCCCCCTCATTCTAAGTGGGCAAGGGGAAAGTACAAACGAAAATAATGAGAGTATAAACGGAAACAAACGAAGTACAGACGTTTGAAAGTGCTCCGGTGTTAAAATTCGATCACAGGGGGGAGGCTGGCATTTCTCCAACTTCCAATGGTTTTCCGTAATTTTCCGGAATACTAAGAGGGTACAAACGGGTACAATCGAAGTACAAACGAATGGGGCCTATTTGGTTAAAAAATTCAGTGATGAAGGGGCTGGCGAAATGGACCTGCTCCCGGGTACCAACCCCTCAACAACAACTATAACCAAAAGCATTGATGCAAAAATGCACTTTTTCCAAACTGATAAGAAAAATTTGTCTTCGGGTTGCTTTGCGCTCGTATTCTCAGTTATCTTACTTTATTCAAATTGAAGATGAAACATTTTATGGTTAGGCTAAACTTGCATAACTGTGTGAATAGGCTATTTTCTTTCTCTATTATTATGCAAATTTTTCATTGGCTTGGCACCCCTAAATAGTTAAGCTGCAAACATAAGAAATAATTCTGAACATCTTCAAAATAAACTTCCTTGGTATGCTTGGTTGATCCTCTTTAGAAATGTGGGAAGGAGGCGATGGAAATTTGAAAACATCTTTAAATCATTATGTCACGGTATTTTATACCAGTTACAAAAAAAATAACATAACAAAAAGAAATACAAAAGAAATACAAAAAGAAATACAAAAAGAAATACAATGCAACATACTAATTACAAAATATCATACAATACTTGTTATAAATATTAGTCATTATTCTAAAACAAAGAAAAAAAGTAAAAAGAATAACAAAAAAACCGCATTAAAAATAATATAGAATGTATAAAATCAAAGTAAAATGCAAAAAATAAAATAAAAATTGTAAAAAAAAAAATAAAATATAAATGTATAGTAATATTTTTTTAAATGTGATTAAAAATATATGTAATAAAAAATGTAAGAAAAATAAAAAATTAAAAGTTAGAAAATTATGAAGGAAACAAGTGACATTTAAAGTTTAAAGAGGAAATAAAATGAAAGTGTAGATTTGCTTGTAAAACACAATCAAAAAAGTAGTGGTATTTAAAATTAACTAAAACAAACAAAAAAAAAAGAGTGAGAATATTAATAAATTTAAGTAAACATATAAATAAATTATATTCAAATACACATTCAAATGTGTATACACATTCAAAGAATGTATTATAAGTATTTATAATACATATAAATATAAGTATTTATATTTATAAGTATTTATGTATGTATCATAAGTATTTTTACAAGAAAAAATAAAGAAATAATAAAAATATATAAAATACTATTATTATTATTATAATAGTATTTAATACTATTATAATATTTATATAATATTTATACTAAATGGTTAAATAGAGTTTAATACAATTCTGGTACAGAAAGAAAGTTTGAGCAAAAGGGCAGTTAGAGGAGAAAATATACATTTTATATTCAAGGGGAAAGATATAATATATTTTTTTTATTTTTGTAGAGGAATCAGTAAAAAAATAATAACCTGTAAAATCATAACATATAAAAAAGACAACAGAGAAAAGGTTCAGAGCCACAGCCTTAAAGTTTACAAAACTACAGCATTCGGACGACAAATCTAGGGTACCTCCCCCCCTCCCCTCCCTATTTGGTACCCATGAGATGAAGGTTCGGACCCTCTGACTTTTTGGCTCGGTCCACCACTGGTAAGAATATACAATAAATATCTGCTGGCTGAAGTTAAGACCGGAACAGCAGCTCCAGTCGATGCGATGTTAAAGGGATATTTAAGAGTTTTTTTAATGAATATAAGAACATAAAATATAAATAAAATGCATGCAATATAAATAAAACACATACAATTATTCCTTAAATGTTAAAAATTTTAAATTTAACTTTTTGTCAAATCCCCCATATAGTTAGGGCATTTCTTGCCGTAAAAATGAAGGCCTTATCACCAGTCTGTGCTGCTGACTTCAAGAATTTTATTCCAGCTGGTAGATGTGCGCCCCTAGGCAGCAAAAAAGACTAAGGAGTTCCAGATTTCTAATAGTACAATACTCCTTAGTAATGCGGACTTGTATAACAAAGAGACTGTAAGGGGCAATTATTCAGCGCGACCTAGTGTAGTGCCAACCTATTATCTACCACTTAGAGTACCTATATAATAATTATTTTTATCTACTCACGGCAGGAAAATGAAGCATTACTGAACTAATTATAGGCGAGAAAGCAGTATTTCCCAGATCGGCTGGTAATTAGTCATGAATGACTGCACTTTACCTGCCTAGGCAAGAAAGTAGCATTTCCCAGCCGCCCCTGCCTATGCTGGTAAAGAAAGTTAATAGATAATATTTGTAAACATGATTAGTTAATAATAAAAAGCCTATTGAATTTATTTAATAATTTATATAATGAATAATACATTATTTATCTAATTAAAATTTAAATAAAACAATTTAATAAATAATGCTTTAATATAATACATTAATAATAATGTAATATAAATCTTTAATTAGAAATAAATTTTATTGATTATATTAAAGGCAACACTTTTTGTCTTAGGTTTATTTTCTGATCTTTCTTTGTCAAGTCATTTACTTCTTTTATCATACGAACCCGAATTTAATACAGTTTAAAAGTTAGTTTATTCTATAGCGATTCTATAGCGTTTTGTGATAGTATCATCGAAGATATAGACTAGCTACAAATGCCAAAGAGAGCCAAACAATGCTAGTTTTGATTTATTACTGTTCGCAGATAAAATATTGTGTGGAACGAGGCAGGAAAGGAAACATTACTGACTTCGTATTTCCCTTCTCGGCTTTGCCTCGTCAGTCAAAATTATATATTACCTGCCTCGGCTTCGCCTCGTCAGTCAAATTATATATTACCTGCCTCGGCTTCGCCTCGTCAGTCAAATTATATATTACCTTCCTCGGCTTTGCCTCGTCAGTCAAAATGAAAATTACCTGCCTCGGCTTCGCCTTTGCAGGCAATTAAGATAGCACACCCTCACCTTCGCCTCGGGGGGCTAATTATCACCTTAGTATCGAGCTAATTAAACTCGATACTAGACAGTAATATTCCATTTTCCTGCCTAGTTACACAAATAACTATTTTCTTTATTTATACAGAAAGTATAAGGAATTTCTGAAAACCAAACCGAGAATTCACCTGAATTATCCGTATCAGGTGTTTGGAAAACCACTACAGATTGGTTTTTACAAAATTGAGTTCTGTATGTTGGTGTCTGTTATCATCGTCGCTACCAGTGTGATTAAACTAGAGAGCTAAAACTTTGTACGAAAATTAATCTTTTGGTCGAGTTGTGCAATCCAGTTTTATTGTCAGAGGTAGACTGTGAAACATTATTACTTAGGAGCCTAAAAAACACTCCTAAACCCCATTTTTCATAATTCCTACACTGTATTGTAAAAATCTGCTACCTAAATCTTTTTCTTTGATTACTACCGAGTTTTGCAAAACATAAATAGTTGACGCAATATAATTGTGTGAGAGACATCTAGGAAATATAACAAGNGCTGCAGGTTAGAATGAATATCTTCTATTCATTTTTATCACTGGGGACTTGTTATGCTAGCTTTTTAACTGATAAGGATGCATTGACACCAGTTGAATTAACTTATACATAAGTACTGCTGTTTAGATTCAATGCATTTTCTTAATTTTATGTTCCAATTCTGCTTACAAAGAGGATATAGTGGTATATAGAATCATTCAAGTGGACTTTTATTCACCTACATTGGTTGTCGATACAACTTCAAAAGAAGAAAATTTTAGCCGCTTAGGGCTACTTTTAGGTGACTATCAATCGTAGAGGAGGTTTATGCCAATGTTTCATGTTGCCTGTCATTGGATGAAGGTTACATTTGTGTGACTGAACTTCGGACACAGATTTTTTCTATAAACTTCACAACGATGCCCACGTCAAGAATAATCAAGTTCATCGAGGCATCGGATTTTGACAATATTACTTACATAGGATGATAATACATTTTATATAGGATTTTAATTGTTATTTAAAATTCTCTTTATTGTTAAATTTTATTTTGTAATAAAATTCAGTTTATTTGAATTTTTCATTTATTTTTACTTTCTGTATGACCAACACCAATTAAGGAAGTTTGTCATATAGACACCTAGACAAACCTTAATCTATTATTTCTGACTTACTTTAGCTTAGCCTAGTCAGAACAAATACTTCCAGCACATAAATATGTGCCAAATATTAACTTGGCACATATTTCTAATCTTTCATTATGAGCGGTCCACCTCTGTCAAGACGAACGCATTCAAATTTTATAAAAATAGATAAAAAGTGTGTTGTTTTTTTGAATTTTCTGAATAGAAAGTGCCTCAATTATATCTGGTGGCTTACAGAGTTCTCAAAATATATAAATTGCATGCGCACATATTTTTATGAACATTTTTAGCTCAAATGGCTGATGATCCAATTTTTAATGAACTTCAATTCCAACTTGGCATGAGTCGTAAATTGATAAATAATTTTCAACATAATTACACATTTAAGGGGACATGGCAGAGTTCTGTTGCTACTTGATGTATCACTCACCGTTATAATCAGTTAGACAGTGTGGGAAAATAATGTGAGGGAGCCAATGAGATTAGGCTTGTATGTTAAAACAATTCTCTAACTCCCATGCTGTTAAACTAATTACAACCTGTGGCAATACTATAAACATATTGATTACAATATAATATATCACCCCCCCCCCCCCTAAAGCCTATATACAAAAAGATAGTTTTGATGAAACTTATTAAATTTAGTTAGAGATCAATCTCCTTAATAATAAATAAACGTATGAGTAGACATGTAATTGATGTTTAGAATTTTGATAGTTAAGTTTGTAACATAATCACACTGTATAATAATAATAATAGACTTTATTATAAATACATATGCATAAAGTAGAACAGAATTAAATGTCATAGCACACTTCTTCTAGTATTTTAAGCTCTCTAGTGAGGCACAGTCAACGAAAAAGGTAGGGATTCATTCTTCCTTTTTGGAAATAACAATGAATATTTACTTACATTAAGTACTATGGTATAAATCTTTATTTTATATAATAATTTATGTTAATGTATAATTTAATTCCTAATTTTATTCATAATATTGATTAACAGGGGTTATTATTAATTTATTTACACTTTTTTTCTTTATGGTTTGTTATGAAAATACTAAAAAAGGGTGGAGGAATTCTTCTTGTTTAATCAGGTTCTTCTCAATTCTCTTAAAAAAATAATCCAACATGCCTGACAATCTGAAAATGCGTTCCATTGTCTTCACTCTGATTATACAGGCACTCTACCTCTAACTAGTCACCATAGCCGTACCCTTTCCCATTTCAAGAAGTGCTCTTCGGTTGCTCTTTTTCCTTGAAGGTTGGAAATATCTTATACCCTTGAGTGAACACTTTGCCACAAAATCAAACCCTGCTGTTTTTATATATGTAATCGAGCTAAACAACGTCATAAATTAGTTTTAAATACATACATACATACATACATACATTATTATATATATATATATATATATTATATTATATATATATATATATATATATATAATATATATATATAATATATTATATATATATATGTATATATATATATATATATATATATATATATATATATATATATATATATATAATATATATATATATATATATTATATGTAATTATATATATATATATATTATATATATAATATATATATATATATAATATATATATATATATATAATATTCTTTTAAAATGAAACTTGTTATGAAAATCAACTTCAGGGAGGGCACGAACCCTACTAGTCCAAGAGCCAGGTTTGATAAATGAGACCCATTTGGTACTACTTCAAACCAATTTTTTTGAAGCACCTTAAATTATGAAGGGAAATCATAATCTGTCCATCCAGAGAGGAACCCTCATATGAATGCGCTGCTCAAAACATTAAAAAATCGCTCAAATTCCAGTTCTGGCAATAATTGGTTTCTGTGTAACGCAGATAATAGTTATTTATGCCATAAGGCTGAGAAGTGTGTCTTTATGTCAGGCAATTAGATTACCGACGAGCGAAGCGAGTCGGAAAAATTGCCAAGACATAAAGACATTCTCAGCCGGATGGCATACACTATTTTTTGAGGTAGCACTCATTAAATAAACTGCGCTATATACTTAATTGAAAAAAAAAAACAAACGTCCAATTTAACTCCACTATTATCGTCGTCATTGAATTCATCCATAGCTTCACACTTTTACTCAAAAATGTACAAATAAACACACAAAAATTGTCAATTGTAACATATTAATTTGGGATATACCCCTTTATATTATTTAATTATGTAATTAAATTGGTAAGAGGTATAAATGTAGTAATTTTGAATTCTGGCGCCAATCTAAGATAAGATTTGGAGGGAAATATGTTTGACTATTTTTTTTTTTTTTCTTGAAGTTTTGATCTCTTTATTATTTTCTTTAATTTTTAGGATTTATTTTATTGTTTAGAATAGGTTCGATTTTGTTTTAGCTCTAATCTTTTAATTAGTTATATTGGCTAGTTTGAACCTCAGGGTCAGAGGTCAGAGTGTGATAAGGTCAGGGGTCAAGCCTCCTGTTAGAAGTTAAGTTTTTGGCTGTTAGTTAATTTTGGCAGTCAATAGTGAACACTTTTAGTGGATTGATTTAGAGAGGACACTTAGTGTGGAGTTTAGTGAGGATAAGTTCATCTTTTGCTCTTCTTTAAAGCTGGCTAGACTCCAAGATTACTATCAAGTTTTGGTACCAGATTTCTGGATCACTGTAAATATAATTTACTGCATGTTATTTGTGAGATCCCTCACAAATAGTCAGGTTTGATATTCATTTAATCTGCTGCCCATATATGATACACCAATTTTGGGTATGGTGGACATGATAGAGGTTTCAAAGTAACCCCACCTACCAGTGTACTTCAACCTGCTGTAACCCCTCTAGGACACAGATTATTTCTTCTTTTGGCATCCTTTTTTTTATTTTATGAACCAGACCATGATTACTGTAACCTTGCCCAGAATTAATGCTAGGTCGGTGGAAGACCACCGGTAGGATGTATTGTAATGGGATCCCAAGGTACCAAAAATGTATTCAGTTTAAGAGTATTAATTATTATTTCATTTCTTGTATATATTTAATTACCTTTTGTTTTCTTTGAATAAGTCAGACAGCCTGATACTTAGATTCATAGATATACTTCTCTGCCAAATAAGTTCGGTGGATACTTTTAACTTTATATTTTATTTTAGCCAGAAGATTTTATTTATTTCATCATCAGTTAATTTTATTTTATGGCTGTACTGACCTTAGGGCAGTTTCTTTATTATAAGCGCTGGGCAAAGCTGACTAACGATCGGATACGATCGAATGTTAATTTAAAGTACAACACATGCTATTCCTAGCTTGAAATTAACCTTCTGTTTTCTTCTTTACCATACATCTGCTTATCTTAATATATCTGAGCTTATTCCTCGTCAAAACTTACATGGGATTAAATTTTGTCAGGTGTCCCCCTTTCCGTCCTTTTATTGGCCTTATTTTTTTAATTACTAAAATTAGGGTTGGTTCTTTGCCCATTAAAAGAACCTGGCGTCCAATTTTATTGTAGAGAACAGAATAGACAGTCTGATTCTCATATCAGAAAGTAATGGTCGTCCTACGCCCTATGCCGACTTGAGTTGGGCTCTAGCTACGCTATAAAGAAGTTGCGCCGTCAACGTGGAGCTGGAAATTTACTTTCTGTACTGTTTTAGTTCTCTTTTTGATGTTACTTTTTTATTGACTAGTTTGATTAGAGGCTCAGAGTCGATAAGTGTTATCAGAGTGATTCAAAAGTGATCTCAAGGAAAATTTTAAAGTCTGCAGCAAACAATACTGTACTATCGGCCGATAAATTCAATCTCCTTACCTTATTCATATTATTTTTAACAATAATAATCAATTTTACTCATTTCTTCTTTATTTTCCATGTTAAAAATAACACCAAGTATCTGCTTCATATAACTTTAGCACTTATCACTGAAAGATTGCTTTTGAAAACACTCACGATAACACTGTACATATTTTATTACCCAGAAGTTATAAAGAAAGGTTTTAATTTTAGTTTTTATTTAAATTTTATTAATTTAGACTGTTATTTATTTTTACTGGCGATTATTTTTGTTTATTTACTTTCCAAAAGTGGATTATTTAAGAAGATTATTCTTCTTTGCAGGGTTGATATTTTAGGTAGTATTTTATTTCTAGGGGTAGACTTACAAATCATTCTAGGGTCTTTCTCTCCCAGACAATCTTTTCAAGGATTTTATACATCATCTTTTACCAAAATTTTACTTTTCTTGATTTTACCTTCTATTATTTTTTCATTGGTGACTTCTTTTATCATTTCTCTAGATTTTATTGGGGGTTTAGAATTAAGTATAGGTTTAATACTTTGGTATATTCATTTGATAATACTTTTGGTGAAAATATCAAGTTGCTGAGTAGGAGTTTTAATTTTAGGTTTCTTAGGTTAGATTGGTATGAATGTGTGAATGTTTTAGACTTAGTGAGTCTGCACTTTTCTTCTTCTGGCTTTACTCTTATTATTAAGGGTTAAGATATTTATAAGATATGTACATAGTACTTGATTTTTATTTGTACTTGGATAATTAGCTCTACTTTACAAAACTAAATTTTAGTCATTGTACTTTGTCTGTATATTGTACTTGGTAAAAGTTGTAATTACCAACATAATTACTGTACTTACATAGATTATATTTTAATTTTTTTCCAACATTTTTTCTCTTAAAGTGCTACAAATATTGTTTTTCCTTCAATATAACAAAGAATAACTTTGGAAATTATTACAATTTATTTTCATTTTATGAATTTTTATTTTTATTTTACCTTAAGTTTTTACATTTATTAATTTTTTATCATAAATCTCAAATATTTTATTATACCTACTTATATTTCAAGCCTTGTATACTTTTCATCACAGTTTTGTATATTATGATTTTTTTTTCAGATTACTAATTTTAACAGGTTGTCAATTTTGTTCATACATGCATTTTTTTATAACTTAAATGGTCATTGGACTTTAAACTTTGATTGCTTATGCTTTTATGAATTTGTTATTGATAATACTTTATAACTTTGGAATAAAATAAACTGATTTATTTTTATTTAACACAATTTAAGTGCAGATTCTGATAATTAATTTTAGAATATTTATTTTTAAGATTTTAGTTTTAAGTATTAGGGACTTGGAAGTTTGCCTATTCCAGTATTTTATTTTTGCAGCCATTTTATAAAACGATTTGAATTTTATTTTGTACTTTTTTATTTTTATTTGTAGTAACAAAGAAGTTTGTACATTTTTATACCCAATTTTTTTGTGTAATAGTCGATTTTATTTTATTTTAATTTTTGTATCATGGAGAAGATGGATGTAGACCGTTTAGAGAAGGAGGAACTCGAATACGACTTAGAAATTAGAGGAGTTACTGGCTTGTCAGATGTTTCTACTATGAGATCAAGTCTTAGAGCTCTTCTGAAAATCGAAAAACAGACCAATGTAGTAACCCTACCAGAATCTCCGGTTAGGAGGAGAAACCCTGATGCTGAAATGGCGATTATTTTAACAAAAGTGGCGAACCTAGAAGAGAAAGTAAAGGAATTTGATGGTATAAAGGAGATGGTGACCACAAGAAAATCTCTACTAAGTTCCTACATACTATGAATAGATTAAATAGGTGTCCTATTCCACCAGAAAATATGAACTTACTCGAAGCTAGATCTACATGCTTAACGAAACTCTTGATGCTTCAAGAAACTTTTAATATTAAGTTAGGTATAAAGGCAGATAATAGTGATAACGAAGATCCTCCAGTCACACCTACTGGACGTCCTGACATACCTGCTGACACTCCTAACCCTCCTCCCAATCCTCCTCCTATACCTCCTCCCAATCCTCCTCCCAATCCTCATCCTAATCCTCACCCTGGTTATCCTCTTAATCCTCCCCCTGAACAAGGAGAAGGGAATGATACTTTGAAAGTTTCCGAGTTAATTAGAGCACTCACAGCTGCTACTTCTAGCTCCAGCCCTAGGAAAGTTGTCCCAACGAAAGATTGGGGTATTTCATTTTCTGGAGATGGCAAGGGTAAATCTCTTCGAACTTTCCTAGAAGAAGTCGAGCACTATCGCAGAGCCAGGAATGCAACTAATCAAGATCTGTGGAGAGGTGCATATGATCTATTCTCTGGTCCAGCTCTTACCTGGTTTAAATCTGTTTCCGATGAGATTTCAACATGGGCTGAGTTAGTTAGTCTCCTCAAAGATGAGTATGAGGATGATGATTACAGCACAGAACTTCATGCTGAAATGTTGGCAAGGACTCAGGGCCATGACGAGAAATTTGGAGATTTTATTGCTGTTATGAAAACTTACTTCTCAAGACTTAATATAAAAGAGGATGAGAAGCTTAAGATCCTTTTTCGCAATTTAACTCCATATTTCTACGACAGATTACGCCAGTATAATATAGACTCCATTGAAGATTTTTTCCGATTGGGCAGACGTGTCCAAGCTGATAAATCTCACATGGATAAATACAAGCCTCCCCCAACTCCAAAGAAGACTTTACTCGAACCAAGTCTTGCTTACCAAGGACCATCTACTTCGAATAAAGAAGATAATCGTGGTAGCAAGTTTAGTGGAGTTGAAATCAGGAGCTCGGACAAGTCTAATTTCCGAAACAAGACCTCTGATTATCGGAAGTCTTTCGATAATAATAAACGCCCTCGAAGTCATCAGGGCTCCCGCAATTCCAATTGTTATTGTTGCGGGGCTGCTGGTCATTATTTCTATCGGTGTCCAAAGCTTGGTTTTTGTGTTAGTTGTGGCAACAAGGACTCTAAAGTCAAGAAATGTCCTCGTTGTCCAGCTGTTAAGAACAACTCGGGAAACGAAGGAGGGAAGAGCCAGTGAAGGGTCCACTATGCCTTCCCAAATCCGTCATTAAGACCCAAAATAAAGAGCGAAACAAATGGTTAGAGGTTGTACAAACGTTCTTTGAACAACAACGCGCAAGCGGATTAATAACCTCTAATGATGGGTGATTCGCGCCCTTATGTTGAAGTTTTTTATTTTAGGGTTCCCGATGTTAGGGTTATTAGACTCCGGTGCCACGCGAACTTTGGTAGGTCAGCGCGGATGGGAGATGCTACAGAAGTTGGGATTGAAGAAGATGGAGACATCGGCTGTAAAATGCACTGTAGCTGATGGAAGATCTTGTGACATAGTAGGAAAGGTAGAAGTCCCAATGGTTCTAGATGGGAAATTGAAGGTTATCCCTACACTGATAGTACCTTCTATTTCTCACGATTTAGTACTTTGGTCTTGATTTTTGGTGAGAGATGGAGATAGTTCCGGATCTGATTGAAAATCAATACAAGTTTAAAGATGAACCAGCTAGATTATCGGAAGTGTTAGTTTCTGAGGACCACTTGACTGCGGAGCAACGAAGAAGACTACAGGATGTTACCGAAGATTTTTTCGAGAATATGGGATCAGAGCTTGGTAAAACGGATTTGATTGAGCACGTCATGACACTGGTGACGCTGCTCCAGTCAAACAGCGGTATTATCCCGTCTCTCCCAGTGTTCAAGAAAAGATGAACGAGGAGCTTGAGAAGATGCTTCAACAAGGTGTGGTTGAGCCTTCTTCTTCTCCTTGGTCTTCTCCGGTAGTCATGGTTGGGAAACCGGATGGCTCAACACGTTTCTGTGTTGATTATCGTCGAGTCAACGCAGTTACGAAGAAAGACGCTTACCCCCTTCCCTACGTGTCACATATCTTAGACAGGTTGAAGGATGGAAGATATATCTCCTCTCTGGATATCAAATCAGCTTTTTGGCAGATTCCTGTTGAAGAGAAATCAAAGAGAAGACAGCTTTCACCGTCCCCACCCGTGGTCTTTACCAGTTTAAGAGGATGCCCTTCGGCTTACATAATAGCCCTGCGACGTGGCAGAGGCTCATAGACAAAGTTCTGGGTGCTGATATCGAAGTTTATGTTTTTGTCTACTTGGACGATATAGTTGTTTGCACTCCAGACTTTGAAACACATCTGAAAGTACTTCGGCTGATTTTCGAGAGGCTCCTTAAAGCGGGGCTCACCCTCAATAAGGAGAAGTGCAAGTTTTGCGTCAAGCAGCTTAAGTACCTTGGCTACGTGGTGGACTATTATGGGCTCAGGGTCGATCCAGACAAAGTTAGTGCTGTCGTAGACTATCCCGTACCCAAGACGCCAAAGCAGATGAGAAGATTTCTGGGTATGGCATCTTGGTACAGGCGTTTTGTCCCTGGATTTTCTACTGTTGTTTCTCCTTTGACTGCGTTGTTGAAAAAAGGCGTAAAGTGGTCATGGACTGATTCCTGCCAGAAAGCGTTCCGTGAGTTAAAGGAGCAACTTATCAAAGCTCCAGTGTTGACATGTCCCGATTTTACGAGACCGTTTTACGTTCAGACTGACGCTAGTGAAGTAGGTTTGGGTGCTATCCTCTCACAGGAATTCCCTGATGGAGAAAGGGTCATAGCTTTTGCCAGCCGATCGCTAACCAAGCTTGAACGTAAATATTGTGCTACAGAGCTCGAAGCCCTGGCCGTTTTGTGGGCTATCGAGAAATTTAGAGCTTACCTGGAGGGACAAAGTTTTACTGTAATAACCGACCATATGGCCCTTAAATGGCTGATGTCATTAAAGGAACCAAAGGGTAGGTTAGCTCGCTGGATTTTAAGACTGCAGCAGTACGACTTTGAAGTCTGTCATAGGCCTGGGAAAATGAATACTGTTGCTGATGCGTTGTCTAGAGCACCAGTGGACACAATTTTAATTTCCAATATTGATGTTGTGCAAGATAGGTGGTATCAAGGCATGATAGACAAGGTCGCTGCTAGTCCAAATAAATATCCTCTATGGACTGTGGACGGAGGTCAGTTATATGCAAACCGTTGTAGGAAGAAAGGAGTGGGAGAAGCCCCATCATCGTGGAAGGTTGTGGTTCCTAAGGAAAAGAGGAAGGAGATTATGTCAGAAAATCATGATACGCCCATGGCTGGCCATCTCGGCATTTTCAAAACGAAGAAGAGGATCATGAGCAAGTACTACTGGCCAGGAATGGCAGCTGATATATCTTCTCACGTTCAGAAGTGCCATGTATGTCTCGCCATGAAAACGGAATCAAAGAACCTGCCGGTCTGATGGGAGAGCAGCGAAATCCCGGAGCACCTTGGAGGATGGTGAGCGGCGATCTGATGGGCCCATTTCCCCGTTCCAGTAACCAAAATTGTTATCTTTTGGTTATTGTGGACTGTTTTACAAAATACGCAGTTCTTCATCCGATGAGGCGCGCTGATGCTAAAGCTGTAGCGAGGTTTGTTGAGGAGCAGGTCTTCATGATGTTCGGCGTTCCTCAGTACTTTATAACTGACAACGGTCCACAGTGGAAAAGTAAGGAGTTTTTAGAGAAGATGGACCAATATAAGGTCAGGGTCCTTTTCAATCCATTATACCATGCTCAGAGCAATCCTACTGAGAGGTATAATAGGACCATCAAAGCCATGATTAGTTCCTTTATCAAGGATAATCATAAGCATTGGGACCGTTACCTGCCTCAGCTTGGATTCGCTCTTCGCACGGCTGTTAACGAAACTACTGGATACTCACCATCATTCCTTACGTTCGGCCGCGCACTGCATCCATCCGGAGAGAGGATTCCTGATCCCAACGACCCTCTTCTTGCTCCACAAGTTCCTGATGATGACCATCCAGATATCAAGAAATTTGGAAAATTAAGACAAGTCATTGAGACTGTTAGAGATCGTCTGAGACAAGTACATGAGCGTAACGCTCGTACTTATAATCTTAGGAGAAGATACCAAGAGTTTAATGCAGGTGACATCGTTTGGAAGAGAACTCACTTCTGTCAGACGCTTCGAAGAATTTCTCTGCCAAACTTGCTCCTAAATTTATCAGGTGTAGAGTGATCAACAAACTATCGCCATTAGTTTACGAGCTAGAGGATGTTAGTAACGGCAAGAACTTAGGACGCTGGCATGTTAGCGAGCTTAAGCGAGAGCCGTAGTTATCAACTTACTTATGTTTATCACCTCACCACTTGGATCTCTCTCCTCTACGACTTCACCGAAGTCAACCGGTTTTATATTTTCTTTTGTTTTTGAAGTAACCTTTTCATTTCTTTTTTTTTGGTAAGGACATGTTTTGTAACATATTAATTTGGGATATACCCCTTTATATTATTTAATTATGTAATTAAATTGGTAAGAGGTATAAATGTAGTAATTTTGAATTCTGGCGCCAATCTAAGATAAGATTTGGAGGGAAATATGTTTGACTATTTTTTTTTTGAATTTTCTTGAAGTTTTGATCTCTTTATTATTTTCTTTAATTTTTAGGATTTATTTTATTGTTTAGAATAGGTTCGATTTTGTTTTAGCTCTAATCTTTTAATTAGTTATATTGGCTAGTTTGAACCTCAGGGTCAGAGTTCAGAGTGTGATAAGGTCAGGGGTCAAGCCTCCTGTTAGAAGTTAAGTTTTTGGCTGTTAGTTAATTTTGGCAGTCAATAGTGAACACTTTTAGTGGATTGATTTAGAGAGGACACTTAGTGTGGAGTTTAGTGAGGATAAGTTCATCTTTTGCTCTTCTTTAAAGCTGGCTAGACTCCAAGATTACTATCAAGTTTTGGTACCAGATTTCTGGATCACTGTAAATATAATTTACTGCATGTTATTTGTGAGATCCCTCACAAATAGTCAGTTTGATATTCATTTAATCTGCTGCCCATATATGATACACCAATTTTGGGTATGGTGGACATGATAGAGGTTTCAAAGTAACCCCACCTACCAGTGTACTTCAACCTGCTGTAACCCCTCTAGGACACAGATTATTTCTTCTTTTGGCATCCTTTTTTTATTTTATGAACCAGACCATGATTACTGTAACCTTGCCCAGAATTAATGCTAGGTCGGTGGAAGACCACCGGTAGGATGTATTGTAATGGGATCCCAAGGTACCAAAAATGTATTCAGTTTAAGAGTATTAATTATTATTTCATTTCTTGTATATATTTAATTACCTTTTGTTTTCTTTGAATAAGTCAGACAGCCTGATACTTAGATTCATAGATATACTTTTCTGCCAAATAAGTTCGGTGGATACTTTTAACTTTATATTTTTATTTTAGCCAGAAGATTTTATTTATTTCATCATCAGGTAATTTTATTTTATGGCTGTACTGACCTTAGGGCAGTTTCTTTATTATAAGCGCTGGGCAAAGCTGACTAACGATCGGATACGATCGAATGTTAATTTAAAGTACAATACACATGCTATTCCTAGCTTGAAATTAACCTTCTGTTTTCTTCTTTACCATACATCTGCTTATCTTAATATATCTGAGCTTATTCCTCGTCAAAACTTACATGGGATTAAATTTTGTCAGGTGTCCCCCTTTCCGTCCTTTTATTGGCCTTATTTTTTTAATTACTAAAATTAGGGTTGGTTCTTTGCCCATTAAAAGAACCTGGCGTCCAATTTTATTGTAGAGAACAGAATAGACAGTCTGATTCTCATATCAGAAAGTAATGGTCGTCCTACGCCCTATGCCGACTTGAGTTGGGCTCTAGCTACGCTATACAATTAGAACAACTTTTAAAAACGAAAAAAAAAATTATTCTACGAGCCAAAACAAAAACAAAATGAACGTTTTTAAAGAAATCTCATGAAGGTTTTACACAGATTGTTTTTTTGAACACGTTACATTACAGTAATGGCGGCAATATATGAATTACTTTTACGTCCTAAGAGTTTTTTTTACATTCATTATTGTCCTCAAAGGTGAAAAGTACTAAATAACCTCCTATAACAATAATGATTGGCTTCTCATCCTAAAAACGGTCCAATAAAGTGCTCAATTACGTACTACCTCAAAAAAAATTAATTTCCTATACAACGAATATTTTTTCATCAAAATTGGGTAACTACAACTAATGTTATGACACTTTAAAATGGCCATGAAATGCACAAAAATCCAATATTTTTCAAAGAAATTGGCCGACTTTGCATGACTTTACTTTTGGTGTATTTGAAAGTCATAACTTTGGTTGCCGTCATGAGATTTTGACGATTAAACACTCGCTTTATAGGACTTTTCATCAGGTTGTAGGAAATGGTCTCTTCGTGTTTTCACACGACCCACAGGGAACTCATTTCAATAAGAAAACTCAACTTTGTTCAATATTTAAAAAAGTTTGAGCATGCGTAATAATAGGCGGACTATGTTTTTTCTTCATAATTTAAGGTATATTTTTAGAAAAATTTGGTTTTTTACAAGTTCAAATTGAGTCACATTTTCAGGTCATCTCTCGCACAATTATATTGTGTCAACTATTTTTTTTTATTTTTAACACAGTTTGATGAGTCATGAAATTTTTTTTAAAAATTCTGTAAAATAAAAAATTCTTACTTATATATGATTATTAAGCTGAAGTCCAAAAGGTTGGAAAAACCGTGTAAATAGACCGGATAACCTAACATACGGTCATTAAACAACATATATCGAAGAGGGTGTTGTTATGGATGTTTTTTGGGGTGCTGAATCAAATAAAGCCAGTCAAGAGAAGATTAGACCACTGAAAATACTAAAAGCTAGGGTTACAAGACTCGAATATTGCGGTAATGTCGATACTACAATCCAGGTCTTGATCAAGTTTTCAGTTTTCTTATAAGCCGAACAATAGCATTGTTGCTTCTTACACAATTTTTTCCGATTTTTTTTGTTTAAAATGGAAATGGGGTTAAAGATTTAAAAATTAGCAAGAACTAAGCTTTGTATGAGCAGCAAAATTATGTACTGTGCAGAGTCCATGTTAAAGTGTTGTCTAGACCAGTGGTTCTCAACGTGGGCGCTAGCGCCCCCCAGGGGACGCTTGAAGAATTTAGGGGGGTGCTGAGACGTACGGGGGCAAATAAGGGGGCAGTGAGTAGTTGGGGGGCGATGCAGGGGGCGGTGAGACGTTTGGGGGGAATGATGGGAGTTATTGGCAATTGTAGAGAAATATTATATTAAGTTTTGCAAAGGATCTGACGTATAAACTAATTTAAACATCATGTAAGATGTTAAAAAATAAATAAGTTTTATTTAAGGGTCCTGATAAATAAAACACCCTTAAAATTTCTACTTAACTGATCTCAGTTGTATTGAGCCACTGAGTATGTACAGAGTGAGCCAAAAAACATAAGTTTTTGAGCGTCTGAGGTGCTGCCCAAGCAAGAGATAATTAGGTGTGGTTTGCGGGGCCTAAAAACTAAATTTTTTACAAAAAAATAATACTTATGGCTACAAAACCGATAAAGACACAAACTAGTGCTACGATGTATAAAATTCATTATTATGGGGTTAAAGAGAAGACGTTTGTGGCTAAACTAATGGAGGTAAACATCTCTAAAAATCCTTTTTTTTATCCAGTCAGTATATAAACACACTCAATTTTATTAAATATACTAAATATGTGTAATATTAGGTTATTAGTTGTTTAATTTCCTTAACTTAGAATATTAGCACAAGCAATTAAATAATGTATTGGCTATACAAAGACAATTAGCAGGTAATTTAGATATTGGTCTCACCTTATAAGATAGGGGGTCGATGATACACGCAAGGTACTTAAAAGGGGGCAATGAGTAAAAAAGGTTGAGAACCACTGGTCTAGACTGCCTGTATATCATGTATACAGGCACACGAGTTTTGTCTAACCTGTCAAATGGCATTTCCTTTGAAAAATCTGGAAAATGTATAGAAAGTTAATAATACTATTGCTCAGGTTAAAAGGCATAAACCGGAAACTTAGAGCAAGACCCGCATTGTTGAGGAAGGAAGCACGCATTACAAAGCCAATTCGCCCGGCTTGCGTACGACCGTCCTAGAATTTTGCCTTGTCACGGTCCTTCTACTTCTTGGGCTAGTGAGTGGCGTTAAAATGAGTGAGAATCATGTATCGGTTTGTCTTGTGAACAAGGCTGCAGTGGAGACGGGAGTTATATCGAGCTGACGAGGTCACGTCTGACTCTAACTGAATTTACCTCGGGCTCTGTGAAAGCACATAGCAGTATTGCTTTGAACGAGGGATCATGCTTGCTTATTGACAGACGGCCCTCCGTCATGTTATATCTAACTGACCATGATAAGGGGATAGAAGTATTTACATGTTGTATTCCACACCCCCTCAGCATAAAGACAAGCATCATTCCATATATCGTAAGAAACCTTTATCTCTGTCAAGTTATTGCGAGACTTGCAAACGAAACCTTCACAATACGAGCTAAAAGCTCCTCTGTACCGACTAAGAAATAACTAAATAAATGTATATCTTAAAAGATTTACCCTTATCAGTGGGCATCATAACAATAACAGAATTATATATTATATATATATATATATAATATATATATATATATAATATATTATATATTATATATATATATATATATATATATATATATATATATATACATACATACATACATACATACAAACATACATACATATATATATATATATTTATATATATATATATATATATATTATAATATATATATATATATATATATATATAATATACATACATATATTTATTTATACATATAGGTAATTTAACAAAAAGTATTTTTACTAAAGTATTTCTTATGTAAGAGCACCTCAAAGCACCAGCCTGTGCGAGAATGTGTTTTTACTCAAAGGTTGGTTTCTAGAGTCAATAGAAAATACTACATATTTAGTTTTCCGGACGTTTAAGGTGAGTCTTTGTAAGGTAAGCCAAAAATATATGATAGACATTCCTCGTGATGCTTTATTAAATACTTCTTCCCAAGTACGTCCACAAAATGAAATGAAGCTGTCATCCGCAAATGCCTGGGAATAATCGTACACCTGATCCATTGTCAACATTTCGTTGGCATAGATGAGAAATAGGATTGGTACTAGGACACTGCCCTGAGGAACACCGACACCACTTTTGAGGAAAACTTTCTCACTTAAAGTACTACCTACTTTTACGTACTGTGACCTATTATACAAATATCTTTTAAAACCATTATAACAATTTCACTGAAACCCATGCAATGTCTTAGTAACCCAAAACTGTCTTAGTAAAATGGTATGGCTAACCGTATCAAATGCTTCCTGGAGATCCAAAAATACCGAAAGTACAAATTGTCTATTATCTAATTTATTGAGTATTTGATCTGTGAAATTATACAGAGCATCAGAAGTACTTGTTTCGCTTTTAAACCCAAATTTATTAACTGCTAAGAGATTATTTTTGTTAATAAAATCTAAAATTCTAGTTTTCATACCTTTTTTAAAAATTTTTGATACGTTAGACAACAAAGAAATTGGTCTATAATTTGAACAAATTGAGGCATCATCTTGTTTAAATTAATGTGTTACAACAGCAACCTTAAGTATATCAGGAAAAATGCCGTCACATATAGATAAATTACAGATATATCTTAAGGGTTCAATGATTCTCTCAATATTTTTTTTTAAATATCCAGACTTAATTTTTCACTTCCTGCTGACTTATCATTTTTTAATTGTTGTTTGTAAGATCTGATTTGTTTATGAGTAACTTCTTTCAGAAATATTGTTTTAAATATTCGGTTTTTTTAATATACTTGGAAAAGTTATTAGATTTTGAAGTGTAATCAGGTAAACTACTTGACAGTTTACTTCCTATTGTAGCAAATAATTCATTTAATGTAATGGCAATTTCTCTTTGGTCTGTTATCGTTTTATTATCTAAAGTAAGTTTATTTATTTCAGTTTTTGATTTAGTATTTCGGCTGAGACTTTCATTAATTACATTCCAGACATGAGTAGAATTTTCACTTTTATCTAAATTATTCTTATAATAATCTATTTTTGGTTTTTCATTAATTTATGCATCTAGCTCTCCAAGGAGGACTCACAGGGTCCATACATATAGCTCTCCATGGGGGGCTCGCAGGGCCCATATATCTAGCTCTCCATGGGGGGCTCGCAGGGCCCATATATCTAGCTCTCCATGGGGGGCTCGCAGGGCCCATACATCTAACTCTCCATGGGGGCTCGCAGGGCCCATATATCTAGCTCTCCAGGGGGCTCGCAGGGCCCATATATCTAGCTCTCCATGGGGGCTCGCAGGGGGTCGGGGGGGCTCGCAGGCCCATACATCTAACTCTCCGGCAGGAGGGGCTTATAGAGCAAACACACTTTTAGAAATTTCTTTAGTACAGTAGGCTTAAAATGTAGAAAGTATTTAAATATTTTTTGTAATAATATTAATTCAAACAAAAAGAAAAAAACTGGTTTAGTGGTATTATTCCTTGTTTTGTTCTTAGTGGCAGAACGTCCCCTGGTATGAGATGGTATGAGGGACTCAGTCCTAATAGGAAGGAGATTCAGAAGGGAGCGGGGGGATGCAATCTATGAACTTGCAGCTTAGCGAGGGACCAACTTACTCCTCTAAGCTTCTTACAGCTTCAATTAATTACTTTCAATCGTTTAAGATTCATTTCTTTGAACTGGTTTTAGTTAAATCATCGCTTTCCATTTAGATTATCAGTCCTCGAAAACGTCTTAAAGACGAATGTGAAATAGGACCTTTTCGGTCTTATTGGAGAATAATTACAAGCCGTATATTAAGTTATAAAGAAAGGCAGAGTAAAGGGCCTAAGTCCTTCTGTACTTAGCTTCGTGGCTAAACTAACTACCTGTTTAGCAAATTCCTAATAGTATTTTATTTCTTTCACATTTTTTAAAGTCGTTCACCATTTATAAATAAGAAGTTCCGGAAAGGCTATGAGCTTAATATGTATATATATATATATATATATATATATATATATATATATATATATATATATATATATATATGGGGGGGCTCGCAGGGCCCATATATCTAGCTCTCCAGGGGAGGCTCGCAGGGTCTATACATCTAGCTCCTCATGATGGGGGGCTCTATATATATATATATATATATATAATATATATATATATATATATATATATATATATATATATATATATATATATATCTTGTCAAATATGTGATTTAGCGACAGCAAACAACAATCTTTTAATATTCCTTTGTTAAATAAGGCATCCGTATGTTTCTCTGCAATGTACCATGTATAGATTTCGTTACTTTTAAAAATTGTTAAAGGAAGCAAGACAAAGGGTTTAAGCTAAATGGTAGGGATGTCTCGTTCCTTGATTGACACCTTAATTTAATATAAATATGGCTTACATAATTCTCTCTCTCTCTTTTTTTTTTTTTTTTTTTTTTTTAAATGTATTTTATTAAATAAATATACAATTTTTTATGCTTTTACAAAAATTAATAAATATAAAAATCAACAAACAATAATTAAAATATAGGTTAAAAAAATACTGCCCTCCATCTTTAGGAAAAGTCCTGTGCTGATGGAGGGGAACCAGTGACTCAATCTGGTCGAGTTTTTGTATTTTATTTAATATTATTTACTTATACTTGACTATTTTTATCCTACAACATACTTATATCTAAATAATAATAAAAAGTGATACACACATTCTCATACATGCATAAAAGAAAAGAAACAAATAAAAGAAATAAATAAATTAATAAACTGTCTATATATATATATACAAACATACATACATACACACACACACACATACATATGCATACACATACATATACACATATATATATATATACATATACACACACATGCATATATATATACACACACATACATACAAACATACACATACATACATATACACACATACATACATATATACATCAATAAATTGTATAATGTATAATTTCATAAATGACTTCAGATAAAACATTTATAAAACCATTTTTTTTTTTTTTTTTTTTTTTTTCGGAAGGTCAAAAAAAAATGGAAAAAGCTGATGCCGCCGGAGTGTGAGGACTGACAGGCATTCCACTACCACTAGGAATTGCCCCACTACTCTCACTAAAACCGCGCGATCTAATTGCCGACAATAAGCCAAGGAGCCAGTCATTTCGGCCGCCTCCAAAAAAAAAGACCTTTGACATAGATACTGACCCCACAGTTGTCAGGGGCATTAGCATCCGTCCCTACAATCCCAGCTCCGACACTTCATCACCTGTGATATGATGGGTGCAGAGACTGGGATTACAACCCCCCATGACTTACCTCACGGCTTCTGCTCCAGACAGTGAGCCGAAGGCGAAGACCTAACGGTGGAAGATGCTGATGTTGATGTTGTTTGGTTGGCGGCGATGATGTCCACGAGCGATCAGAAGGTCACCAATACCCAGAGACGCGAGACACCCCAAGAGGAAGCCGCTCTGCGTAGGTGGCCCAGCCTATCGATTTACCCGTGGCTCGGGACCCTTCCCTCTCCGACAAGGAGAAGGCCCCAAGATCAGGCTCCTCGACGACAGTGACACCCCAACAGTAGCCGCACGACCTCCCGACGCGGCACCCCTCTGAGCACCGATGACTCCGTCACCCAGAACATTTCAGCTGTTAAATCTTCTGGGCGGTTGTACTTCTCGTCGATAAAGATCCAGCAAAGTCCCGACTGTGTTTTTGAGACACAGCCGGCCCTGTGAACAGGCCTAACACTGACTAGCCTATCCTCCTATCTGGACTGCGCTCCCTTGAAGGACGGATCAGAACTCGGGTTTAACAAATAACCGAGACTGACCCTGACGCAGCCCAGCCCTGCAAGCAGGCCTAACTCTAATTAACCTAAATTACTAACACCTAATATCACAAAATATCACAATAACCGCCACCGCCTCCGCAGAGGATCACCAGAGCCGGTTGGAACATACTGCCGGGATAGTGGTTCGGTGGTTGGTCCCTATCTTAACTATTTAGACCTATCTCCTAAAATAAATACCTAATTCTAATTAAAACATATCTACATAACCTAGCCTAATATCACAAATGTCTAGCGTACCAGCCAACCGGTTGGAACAAATTGCCGGGACTGATCCCACTAGACCTGACCTAACTAAAACTAATTATCACAAGGTTTGGACAGTAGTTCCTCCAGCTATGCTGTGGGCGCCCATCCGGTTTTAAAAAACTGCCGAGGTGAGCATTAACTACCGTCCCCTTTATCTAAACTAACTAAACCTAGGTAGATCACAGTCTAAACTATCTAAACTAACTAACCTAGTTAAAAGCCGAGTGCCGTATCCCCTCGTCCAGCGAGGGAAGCCTGCCCACCAACCGGTTTAAACATATTGCCGGGATGAGCAGTTACGACAAACGGTGACCTTACTCAGAATAAAAAACCGTAACCTAACTTAAAATGCTTCGCTAACTACTTTGCTGAATCTAAACTGCTTCATAGATTCCTGCTCTGCGCAGGAAGGTGAGAACTGAGTCTCGGTGAGATTCCTCGGTGAGGGCGACTGCTGCACTCGCCGGTGCTCCGCGAGTCGTCCTCAGCTCGGCAAGTGACTCACAATCTTCAAAGATGTGAGTCACTGTCAGCGCTTCTATGTTGCAGAATCGGCATCGAGGGGCACGTTCTTAGAATAATACTATATATAGAAGGAGCACTACTGATAACACGAAAGCCGGTTGACTGATGCAACTAAGTAATGCTGCCACCCTAACAATATACAATTTTTTTTAAAAAAAAGTTGGCAATACTTCCGGTTGCTGAATTATTATGTTCTATTATTAATTAATGATTGATTATTCATAAAATACTGATATAAATATCGGTACATTAAAATATTTAAAGCATTTTAAATTGTAGTTTAACGTATTTATTAAAATTATAATAATAAGTAGTCCTCGTCAACTAAATGTAGATTCTTGTATTCCGCCACCCTTTTGCCATCTAAGACCAGTTTTATTAAATACTCAGCAGGTGTTTTAAGTTATTATATTTGTTCTTTACGATCTTTCTTCATTAATAGATATTTATGACAAATATTTAAAATAATGTTTTGTTGTCAGGTTGGCAGCATTACTTAGTTGCACCAGTCAACCGCCTTTCGTGTTATCAGTGAAATTACATTGTGTTTACGGTCCAGTGCTCCTTCTATATATAGTATTATTCTAAGGGCACGTTCATTTCGGAGAAGGTGCCCGTGCGTCAACTGCGTCTGCCCAAGTCTAAGACGCGTAAGCACGACACTGTCTCTTCTTGACTTGGACAGTGCCGTGATCTAAAACCATTATTATTATTATTTTATTATTATTATTATTATTATTTATTTATTTACTTATCTATTTATTCTTATTTATAACATTCTAAAATTAAAAATTAAATGAGATCATATGAAATTAATCAAACAAATATCCATTTATATATTTAATTCATTATACAATCAATTAATAATTAATCATATAATCAATCAATAATTAGCTATATAAGAATCAATAATAAACTATATAAGGCTAAAAAATCATTTAAATCAGCTAAGCAATTAATCTTATTAATCTTGATTTTTTTTGTTGCTGGAGTAAGTTTTTTAATTTAATTTTGTAGTTTTTAAGAGTTAAGTCATGTCTCTGTTGTTCGGTCAAACTGTTATAAGTCAATGCAGCTTGGTAGTTCCAGTTTCTCTGTGCAGCTGTTGTTCCTCGGTATGGTATTCCGTACAGTTGTTTGGATTCACTTCTTGTTCCCGCTCCATGATTAATTTTAATTAAGTTGTGTTTGCCTTCAGCAATTCTTACTAAACAATTCATTAAAAATATATTTTCAAGAGTTAACATATTTAATTCTTTAAAGAGTTTTTTTGATGATGACCTTCTGGGCTTGTTTAAAATTATTCTAAGGAACGCTTTTTGTTGAACAAAAATTTGTAGTTTGTTAGTTTGTGCTGCTCCACCCCATGCTAATATGCCATATCTGATTATAGAATCTATTAAACCAAAATATAAAGTCCTTAATTCTTGTAACTTGAGATATTTTCTAAGAGTTATAAAAATGAATTTAAGTTGCCTAAGTTTAGTTGTCAGTATATTTATATGGGTTTTCCAATTTAAATTCTGGTCAATCTGTACCCCTAAATAATTTACATGCTTTACTCTATTTAGAATTGAACAGTCACAGTTTTGTAAGTTAGTTTCATTACAGTTGTTGTTGTGTAGTTTAATGTCAGGTAAGTCATTGTCTGGTATGTCATGAAGCGAGAAATACATACAGTTTGTCTTGTCAATGTTTAAAGTAAGTAAACTTTCATCTAACCAGTCTTTAATAATTTTCAAGTCTTGTTCTATTATTTTTTTACAGTCCTCGTAAGAGTCAGAGGCGCAAGCCAAAAATGCATCGTCTGCATAGCATATCAATTTACATTTGAGAGGAAGTTTAAATATTTCGTTCATGAACAAAATAAAGGCTGTCGGTCCTGTCACCGTACCCTGGGGTATTGAATATTCGGATGTGAATTCGTTGCTGAGGTGTTCATTTATTTTGACTTTGTATTTTCGGTTGTTAAGATAACTTTTAAACCATTTGATCACATTCCCAGATAGACCTAGTTTTTTCATTCTGTTAATTAGCAATTTATGGGATACAGAATCAAAAGCTTTGGCTAAATCTAAAAAAAGAGCTATCGGTTTTAATCCTTTGTCTAAGCTTTCTAAGATAAAATCATTGACAGCAATTATTGCATCTTGAGTGCTCATCCCCTTTCTAAAGCCATACTGAGAGTCACTTAATTTAGAGTTTGTTTCTAGGTACTTCATAAGTTGAGCTTTAACTACTTTTTCTATAATCTTGGCAATGTTTGATACTATACATATTGGTCTATAATTTGTTAATTTATTCCTGTCACCTTTTTTAAAAATTGGAGAAATAATGCCTATTAAATATGTCAGGAAACTCCCCTTGTTCTAGGCTAAGTTTTGTTATATGAGTTATGGGCTGTATTAAAGAGTCAATATTGTCTTTTATCATTCTCACTGTAATCTGATCGTGTCCTGGACCTGATCCCCCTCTAAGCTCACTAACAGCAGCACGTATGTCATTGTCCTCTAATCTGAAGTCTGTAAATAAATTAGTTTGTTTTGTCAGTGGATTTATACTTAGTTCATTATCTGTCAGATTGTTATTTAAATGTTTATTAATAATACTTACTGATTTTTCTTTTAGAAGTTTATTTGCCATATTTTTCTCCTACTTTAGTAAAATATCGAGCCATTTCATCAGCTGCTGCATCCTTATTTTCATCTACATCTAAAATCACCCCTTTCTCAGTTTCAATTGTCTTAATTCCTGAGCTGTGTTTATTTTTGGTGGAGTAAATATCTTTAGCAACTTTCCAAATCTTACATATATCATTGTCACAGTTTTCTATTTTTTGTTTGTAGTAATTGTTTTTAGCATTTCTAATTAAGTCATATAATAGGTCTGAATAAGTATCAAAATGTTTTTAAGTGTAGTATTAAAAGGTTGTTTATGAAGTTTTTTCCCTAATTTTTCTTTATTCCTAATTGCTACAACTATTCCATGAGAAATCCATGGTTTTAGCTTTTTGAATTTCCTGCTTATTTGTTTTTGTATATTTTCTTCCATACAATTATTTATATGGCATTTAATAGTTTCTATAAAACTATTAGTTGATTTATTTAAGTCTATAGAGTTTAAGACATTTCCCCATTTCTCTCTTGACAATGCAGTATTAAGGTTTTCAAAATTTAATTTTTTATGTATAGGGCTCTTGTTATTTTCACAGTTGTTAGTTTGTGTTTGCTGTATGTCAATTGTTACTAGTAGACTATAGTGGTCAGTGATAAAGGTTTTTACTACAGAAGCTGATGAAATGATATCAGACAATTGGTAAGTGGTAAATACATGGTCAATAGTAGTACAAGTGGTTTCAGTAACTCTGGTGGGTTCAGATATTAAAGACATTAGCCGTTATCTATACATATATTTATGACCAATCTCCTATCTGGTAATATCTTATGTACTCGTGTCCTTAATGAGGTCACTATTTTACCTTCTGGTCGTAGGTCTGGTAGACATCTCTATTCTATTCAACTGTCCAATATTTCTCCAGTGGTTCGATCAGTTCAGAGCTTTAATCGTCTTAGTGTTAAATTAGAAGATGTACCTTCCATAAAAACCTTAAAAAATGTCATTAGCATCTTAAATTAAGTTTACTTTATGATACAATATTCCGATTAACTTAGTCTTTCTTAGTATTATATTAGTTTGCATTCACTGCTTGTAGAGTGTAATTATTTTAACTTGGTTTCTTATATTTTTATTTATTTATTCCTTTGTTACTTCATACTGATTAAACCCAGTCATCTAGTTTAGTTTTAAATTAGTTATACTGTGTTATATAATGTCAGTGTTAAAGTAATCTTGTTTAATTATAGTTCTTTATTTTAATTTTCCTCAGCTCTCGCTATACCTAGTCATAACTGTATATTAAGTAGGTAATTTTAACTCATTGTCTTATAAAGTACGCTTAGGTCTTCTGTTCTGCGTCCACTACTCTGTCCTTAAGCGTTTCCTGCTACTATCCTATCTCCTCTTTTTATATCTTTTAAATCCTTTATAGAGACACATTTTTATATAATTGTTCTTTAAATTTAGTTATATCTTATTTTTTTAAGTTATTGTGATATTGAATTGTACCTTATTATGGCAATTATGCTTATAATTGTGTAAAATTAAATAGATAAATAAATATACATACACACACACACATACATATATATATATATATTATATATATATATATATATATATATATATATATATATATATATATATATATATATATATATATATATATATATATATATATATATATATATATATATATATATATATATATATAATATATATATATATATATATATATATATATATAATACATATAATATATATATATATATATATATATATATATATATATATATATATATATATATATATATATATATATATATATATATATATATATAATATAATATATATATATATATATATTTTAAAGGAATAAGAAAGATACTAAAAGTATAACACATCACTCATATAATAATGTCTTACAAGAAGTGAAGCGATAAGATTTTAAGATTTTTTTTAACTGACAAATGACATCATGAATCAGAGCATAGACTAAGGAAATTCAGTTGCAATATGGTCAGGATAGAAAGGAGAAGAAAACTACTCGACAGACTACTATGAAAACATCACAACACGGAAAAATCGAACTAAGAGGAAATGTTTATGAATGCCCTCCCCTTTGTTCGCTACCCCCTCCTAGCTGGGCGTGTACAGCTCCGCCCCACTCGAGACCCAGTTTACTGAAACCCAACACAATAAAAACCCAGTTTGCTCTCTAAATTTCCTTCTGAATGGCCTCGAGGGAAATGTTTTCCTAAGAAGGTGCTCATTTGCTTTGCGCAGAGTTTTCTTTTTGTCTATCATAATAAAACCAGAGGTCAATAAAATCATCTACCTCATAAAGTCCAAGCCATGCCATAAAAACACTCTACTTTATAAACATGTCGTTTATTGAACTTCTTTCTAAATCTTATACGACTCTTGGCCACCCAGATGGACTGACCCCTTCCCTTCCCCCTCCGTATAAATCTCTGTCAATTTAAAGCACTTCGCTTCTACTTTTACTCTGCTGTCAAATTCTACACAGTTCTACCCTCTACTGTTGAGATAGTTTAATCATACTATTTCAACATACTATTAATACTGTTAAATCCTTTTATCAAGTGCGAGAGAGATATCACACCCATAGATAAACAATATTAACATAGATGGCTCACTCAAAGATTAAATGTTGATGGGATGCAGGAGGCTCAAGGCCCGTCTACAATAAGTTAAGTTAGGAAGAATCGAAGAAGTGAAGAATTCCTCAGGAAGAATCGAAGAAGTGAAGAATTTCTCACTTAGAACAAACTATTTTGAAATTCCCGCTCATTAGACTTAAGAGATCCGTAAACACGTCTACAACCTCTGAGTTGTTAAGTCAAGTTTTAAAGTTACAATTACACATATAGCTGTATTTAGACTACTTTTCTTTCTACCGTCAACACACATTTTATTTATTATTATTTATGGTAACAACGAGCAAAGCTCAATAACAATTTTAATACAATTTAAATTAACATAAACTACTAATAAACTAAATAATAAACTACTTTTCTTTCTACCGTCAACACACATTTTATTTATTTATTTATGGTAACAACGAGCAGAGCTCAGTAACAATTTTAATACAATTTAAATAAACATTGCTTTCCCAATGTTCTTTCCTTTCATTTTTTAAAGACTTTTTGCAAATATTTTTTTACTTTACTTCTAAAATCGACCGTGTTTTATTTATTTTAATTAATAAATAAAATCAAAATGGATAAGGTAATTGTTGGGAGCGTTATTTTCCTTATCTCTAGTATGTCTAAAGACGTAGGAACCTCATCCATTTCAAAAACTATATAATTCAAAAATAAAAAGAAAAATATATACTATATAAAAAAATATTCAAACAACAAAACAATCACATAATCACAGATTCAAATAATCACATATTCAAACAACAACAATCAAAACAATCACATCACATCGTTTACAAAATATTGTAATCATTCAAAAACAGATAACGTAGTACATTCTTCTTTAAGTAACTTATAAAAAACCATTTTTATGGTTTTCTTAAGTCAAAAGAGCGGTAAAAAGAATTATTTAAGAAGAAAAAGAGATTTTGAAAACTTCTTCAATTCTTCCTAACTTAACTTAAGATTGTAGACGGGCCTTCAAAGTAGTACAATCTAACCAACCAAACAACGAGCTGTTGGGAGTAATCAAGTCTTTCCATCCGCTGTTCAGCGCTAGAATGATGAGGAGTCGATGGATGAGTGATCCCAAATAAGATCTATATGAATTTCATATAAATTGGTAAAAAGTGAAAAATTTAATTTCTCACTCCTTATTCTCTTCCCTCCCCTCCCCCCACCATACTGTTCTCCCTTGTATTCGTACCTCTAATGTCAAAGTTGAATTGTTTTTGTTTCCTTAATTTATCCGTTTGCGCCAACCCGAGATGTTATATTCAGACAGCAAATTTTAATCTTTAGTCTAAAAAAATCAAAATGAATTATTGTTATTTTTTTTAAAAAAACGATGGTGCTGCTTCGCGTGATGAGGCCCCCAAGTTTTGGAAAACAAAAATACATCGCAAATATTATTGATATATTGGAAGATTATCAAAAGACATATTATGCACATTATGAAATCAGCTTAACTTAAATAATAATAACAGCTTACTTTAAATGTAACTTTGATTAGAATAAACATGATTTTCACATATTTTTGAGATTTTTAGCGGCTTTCAACAAATTGTTGACTTGGTTTTGTAGTTTTTTTTTGGCAAAAACGGTGGTTACGCGTGCGGTTTTACTCGTACTTCGCTCGGGTACTGAAGGTAAGATTGTTTGCTATAAAATTTTACCACGTATGCAGAGTTTTTAACAGCCGATCCCCGTCTTATCCGATGCGCAAACGGAGCTAATGCATACGGTGCAAGAACCAGAGCGTATTGCTCTGGTTCTTGCACCGTATGTATTAGCTAAGTCGATCTAGTACAATGACGTCGTAACAGATCGTGACAAAACATCGCTTTTTTATAGCTTACAAAGACAATCATTTTATAGCTAAGTTTAACTCGGGTTAGGAGTATATTCAATAGAATAATAGATTTACGCTTAAAAAACTATTTCACAAGTTATTTAGTGAAATAGTAGATTGTAAAAGCGATCGCCTTACCCTTATCGGCGAGGTAGATCTCCCGTTTTCTAGCTCTGGTCTGGTTTGACTCCCAGTAATCCTTACAGCGTATTTGACTAGGGTACTTAATAGGATCCGTGAATGTGAATAATGTATGCTTTCTGTACGTTGTTAAATACGACTTTCAAGCAGGATATCGGAATAAATCAATTTAAATAAATACTATTTATTACTTACAATACAGGTGAAGTTGAATTTTATAAAATAATTAGGTTTGTCTAGAGGTGATGTTTTAAATATATTTTGTTCTTTTGAAAAGAGCTTTCTTTGATTTTCAAGTTCTAAGGTTCTTAACCTTAATAGCTTATCTTACAAAAGTTATGTAAACTAGTTCATTTACCTGTTTAGTACATAATTAGTAGATTAATTGTTTGTATTATTCATTTATATGATTCTTACCACAATATGTGATTACTTATCCATAAAATGAGGTAACATTTTTCAAAACCAGCAAGACAGGGTTTTTCAAATTGCGGCAAACTATAGGTGATATGGCTGAGAAAACACAAGGAGTGGAGTCGATAGTTAAGCTTTTGTACTTTTTAGAACAAATACCAAAAAATATAAATCAAAAATGCAATTGCTGGCACATTGCAAAATCTCTATTTCTTAGATAAATAATAGAAATAGAAAAATGTTGAAGAAGTCAAATGATATTTATTTGGCCCATAAAATTAGAATATAATCTATAGTTAGAAACATACTTCTGGGTAAATGTGTTATAGTCGAAAAAGGGCTAAAAATAACTCAAAAGGTAATAACAAAAATTACCAGTTATGTATGTTTCTTTTGCAAAAAAAAAAAAAAAAAAAAAATATATATATATATAATATATATATATATAATATATATATATATATATATATATATATATATATATATGTATATGGTCTCGAGTCGTTAAGACCATTCAAAGTACTCTAAGCAAGGGAACCTGGGTTCGAATACTGGTACCCTCGATAATTTGAATCGTTTTTTCACGTTTATAACTACAAAAAAATCTGACGTGATGGTCCGCATGTTGGGTGAATTTTCTTTAGAATGCGTGTTTCCGTGCTTAACAACCCATTCATGCCTAAGGTTCCGGTTGATGCTATATGACCTAGGCAGTTACTCAATTATCAAGCACTGCTTGCACCTAATTTTGTCAGTATTTTTCAGAGGAAATTCGCTAAAACCTTTAAAGATTAACACTAACTGAGCTTTAAATTAGTTCGAATAATAGTGTGCACTGCCAATTTCAGAGGCATAGTTTGTATAACCAAGTTAAAACAAGTTTTAATTAAACAAGGTCAATCACTTGTCTATTTGATAAATATTATAATTAAACAAGGTCAATTTCCTACTATATTGAAATCTTCTATTGTAACTCCAATCTTCAAGAATGGGGATAAAAAAGTATTTGATAATTACCGACCAATTTCTCTACTTAGCAATGTTTCAAAAATAATAGAAATGTGTATAAACAAATACAATTGATGAACATTTTACTAAATTTAATCTGTTTGATGACAGGCAATTTGGATTTAGAACTAAACTCTCAACTGAAAATACTATTGATATGTTACTTAGAAATGTCATAAATGGTTTGAATAGAAAGAATAAAACTTTAGCTATATTTCTTGACTTAAGCAAAGCTTTTGACTTAGTGGACCATGATATATTACTTAATAAACTTCATAATTATGGTATTAGAAATAAGAATTTAAAATTAATTGAAACTTACCTTAAAGGTAGAATTCAGAGGTTAAAAATCAAAGGTGAATTAAGTGATCCTCTGCCTGTTGAATTTGGAGTGCCCCAGGGTAGTTCCTTGGGGCCATTACTTTTTATAATTTATATTAATGATTTGTTAAAATTAATTCTAGATGCTCAATTAAGTTGTTTTGCAGATGACACTGTTGTCACTCTATCAGAAAATAATTGGTTTACTCTTAAAACTAAAGCAGAAAAAGCTATTTTCTTAATTCATGACTGGTTGAAGTATAATAAACTTAAAATTAATGTTAATAAAACATGTTGGATAGACTTTTCTTCCAAAGATCTTGATAGTGCAAACCGTGAACTTATTTTCCATTCACATCTTCCTTATGAAATTAATAATTGTCAATGTCCAATAATTAAACAAGAAGTTTCAACTAAATATCTTGGGGTTTATATTGATCAAACTTGTCATGGAATGTACATGTTAATAATTTATGTAGAACTTTAAACAGCATGACTTACCTGTTCTATAGGATTAAGAGAATAGCTTCAATACCTCAAATGTTAATGTATGGTATTATCATGCAATTTTTTTAAGTAGAGTGTTATATGGACTAACCTTTTGGGGATATTGTTCTAAAAAAAATTTAAATAAATTTTTGGTTCTCAAAAAAAAATCATTTAAATAATTTATAGCAAACCAAAAGATTATAGTACTATTCAGCTTTTTTAAAGAAACTAACCTAATGTCCCTCCATCATCTTCATTCTAGATCTGTGCTAATGTTTATTTATAAAAATATCAAACTATTTAAATTGATTAATCACTCCTACAATACCAGAAAGAAAATTGATAACCAATTATTCATTGAAGAATGTTGTAAAAAAAGTAAATTTAATTCCTATACACAGTGGACTGTCTCTGTATAATAAATTACTTTAGATATAAACTTTCAAATAAATGTTTCAACATTCAAGAAAAAAACTTAATGTTTTTGTTTTGACCATTTTAATTTTATTATAATTTCTCTTTCTACTAAACATATTTATCATGTTATAAGACTTTACTTTATTTTAAATATTATTTGTTCTTAATTTATTGGCTCTTTGTAGTCATTATCACAATACTTATTTGTTTCTAATTCTCTATTTTTAATGTAATAACTTTGAATTAAGTAATTATTTTAAAAAACCTTCCTGTAACTAAATTTCTTTTAATTACATTATAAAACCCCACACGCAGACTTTATAGTCTAGTGGGATTGCCTAATTAATATCATTGTTATTATTAAAATTGTATTTTCTAAAATTTATTTACCTCTATACTTGATAATTCTCAAATTTTATAGTTTCATTGTTTAATTTGTACTAAGTTGTTTTTAATATTTTGTATTATGGCAATAAGTTATTTTTTTATTTGATTTGATAAAAATACATTTCCTTTGAAAAATACAGCCAAAACGAGTACGAGCAGTGCTTGATAATTGAGTAACTGCTTAGGTTCTAAAGCATAAACCGGAACCTTAAGCAAGTGGGTTATTATGAACGAAAACACGCATTCCAAAGGAAATTCGCCCAACAAGCGGACCACCGCGCCAGAATTGCTTATTTGTTTTATCATTCAACCTATTGTTTGCCATTTTACATTAAGCATACGCCTTGATATATATTTAAAAAAATATTAAATTCAATAAAATATTAAACTCGTTTAAGAATAAATGTAATTATATATTATCATCACATTCCAGTCTAAGTTCATTTATTTTTACTAATTGGGTCAGTTAACATTAAAACATAAATGAATTGATGGAAAATATTTCGTAATTACCATAGATCTTTGTTTATTTTTATTTTATTTTACTAAACGATTGCCAACTGTTTGAATTAAAAAAAAACTACAGCACAATCTGGTAAAGATTTGAGCAAACAGATTTTTACTACTAGCGCTCTCCAAGATTTGTGATGAGGCCCTCAACTTAAATCATAAACACAAACTTGTCAATTGAGGGTTCCTAGTACGGTCGGGAGTGAACCATCTATGTTAAAATTGTTTATCTATGTGTGTGTGTCTTTATTTGTTATTATTGTAGCACTCAAAAATCAGTTATCAGTCAAATAAGTTATCAGTTATCATCAATAAAAATTTTATTGATCATATTATCAATAAAATGTTATCTCATTCCGCCAAACAAAAACTTATAAGGATGATTAAACAAATACGGTACTGGGTACCTCGGATTTATCGCACCGTATTGGATTTGCAAAGCTACTTCGGAGTAGAAAGTAAATAAAGAACAAGTCCAAATACAACGCTGTGCTCGTCCAGTAAATAACCTGTGCTCGTCCAGTAAATACAAACGCTGTGCTCGTCCAGTAAATACAACGCTGTGCTCGTCAGTAAATACAACGCTGTGCTCGTCAGTAAATACAACGCTGTGCTCGTCCAGTAAATACAACGCTGTGCTCGTCCAGTAAATACAACGCTGTGCTCGTCCAGTAAATACAACCTGTGCTCGTCCATAAATACAACGACTGTGCTCGTCCAGTAAATACAACGCTGTGCTCGTCCAGTAAATACAATCGACCAGTAAATACAACGCTGTGCTCGTCCAGTAAATACAACGCTGTGCTCGTCCAGTAAATACAACGCTGTGCTCGTCCAGTAAATACAACACTGTGCTCGTCCAGTAAATACAACGCTGTGCTCGTCCAGTAAATACAACGCTGTGCTAAATACAAACCAGGTAAATACAACGCTGTGCTCGTCCAGTAAATAACAAACTGTGCTCGTCCAGTAAATACAACGCTGTGCTCGTCCAGTAAATACAACAAGTCCAGTAAATACAACGCTGTGTCGTCCAGTAAATACAACGCTGTGCTCGACCAGTAAATACAACCTGTGCTAAATACAACGCTGTGCTCGTCCAGTAAATACAACTCTGTGTTCGTCCAGTAAATACAACGCTGTGCTCGTCCAGTAAATACAACGCTGTGTTCGTATAAAAGAATAACCTTCTACCAAAACTTTTTTTTTTTCCATATTTACTTTTCCTCATTTATACTGTATATAAGTAAAGTATTGTGTTTGCTAAATAAATCTAAAGCAGGAATGTCACCGGAATTATCCGTTTTAGTTATATTTTAGGCCTCCTGAGTGGTTTCCGCAAAGTTATCTGTCTGTGTGTGTGTGTGTGTGTGTGGATGAGTGTATGTATCTGAGTGTGTGTATGTGTTTTTATGCTAGATTGTTAAAACTTAGATTGATTGATTTATTCTAAAATCAATCTACTGCAGTAGTTTGTCAGTTCAGTAGTCCATTCAGTAGTCAGTTCCTGAATGGATTCCCGCCAGAAATGAAATGAATGTATTTACTATGTCAAAACTACTGAACGGATTTTGACGTATAAGGACTTTTTAGATTCGTCTTATGCTCGTGTGCATGTCTGCCTTATAAAACCTCAAATTCGCCATTCCTACGCTAAACGCGGAGCGAAAAACTAACCTAGCGAAGAATAGTTTTATATGTTTCATACCTACAGTCTAAACTACTGAACGGATTTTGACGGTTTCTGGTCAAATTTGATTATATAAACACATATTTATATTTAACATCTCATTAACGTCTCATTTCCATTGGCCGTATAATATGGAAGAAATGACCCTATATATAAATGAGTAAGCATAGAAGATTAATGCCCTGCTTGGTAGAGTATTTTAATTTAAATGGCCACTAATAGGATACCGGAAAAAAAAGCTTTAAACATTTTATTTCTTGAGATTCTGTAAGATGTGTGAGACTGAGTAATGGTAATAAAATGTTGGAGGAGGGGTATAATGGTGCGACCTTGGACGTGTTGTACAAGGGCGATATCTGCTGTGATAACGAGGAGGACAAGCTGTTAGGAGAGGTAAGGGCTATTAGGCGAGTTGCGGTCACTCTGTATGGGGGTTATTGCTGGACGTTACGCTGTAACGGCAAAGATATGCTAAAATAATAACTCGAGGGTTAGTTAGGGAAAAAGGTGTTAACAACAGATAGGCCGCTCTATAGATGGATATCCGAAGGGCGAGGGTGATTGGATTGAACCGGCTCGGGGTCCTTAATGACCTCCAGTCTGAAAACCTGTAAAACGGATTTTTTTGACCCCGGAGTTGAAGAGTCCCCCGGGACGGCCCGCACTAAATGACTGTCGTCTCTATCGACTTTATCCCTGGGCTATTTCCCAAGACAAGTAGTTTGATATCCTCTAGAGATATCCCTGTACATGACAAAACGCTCCGACACAATATCAACCTAAACTAACCGTGCACTCTCTCCTCCCATATCTTCCCAATAAAGTTAAAAGTAAATAGCAGAACGGGGAGTTTCCAAGTCATTATGTCCCTCATTCACAGAGTACTTGTCTTAATCTTATCAAAAGGTTTTTTAAACATAACAGAGAAAAGAGAGCTTGCAACTAGGTTATGACAGCGTCAAGTCACCAATATTAGAAATGGCACGACTCCCATCGACAACTCCGTGTCAAGTCAGAGTCAAATCAAAAGAAATTATACTTTACAGAATTACCTTAAACTTAGGTTGGATTAAGAAGAATGCCATTTTTATTTTTCCTCATTTATACCGTTGGTATAGGAAAGTATTGTCGTTGCGAAAATCCGAAACCAGGATGTCACCGGAATTACCCGTTGCAGGTGTTTTTAAGGCCTCCTGAGTAGTTTTCACAAAGTTGTCTGTCTGTATGTGTGTGTGCGTCAGTAATCATCGTAGCTTCTAGTGCAGTTGTGGCCTTGCTTTGGCGAATGTTAAATATATTAGAAACTTTATTTACGTATGTTTTCAGTAAACAGTAGAGTTAATATAATAATAATAATACAATGTTCAATTATTGTAACAGCTTTCATAAATAAAGCAGTATCAAGCGTTTCAAGTTTGAACGTGGACCAGGTTGTACGAATCCAAAGGTGTCTAAATGAAGACCTGTTAATCAGTGCAACACTGTTTTCATTTTGCTGTCATTTACACAATTTTGTTTTTCGTATTTTGTCATCAAATTCATTTTTGTTTGTGTAAAATTTTTTTGGTATAATAATGGCTGAATTATTCACACCGGACCAACTGAATTTCCTCTTTGAATCGATAGCCCGCCACAAACAGACCATAGAAAATAAAAAATCTGATTGTGTTAAAAGAATTTCAGGGTAAACTCCCTAATAGTAAGGTAAGTGGATTAACAGTATTATGTAAATTTATGTAGATAGTTATTAATACGACAAAGTGTGTCGTAATGTTAGAAAAATGTTAGGAAAAAGTTAGGAGAATGTTAGGAAAATGTTAGGAAAACGTCTTTGAATACGGGCCTAAATCTTTCTCATGAATAATTCCTCTTCCTTGTCAATGATAATTTCTCCTTAAGGATAAAAATGCTTGAGGTGTAAAGAGAAAGTAATGTGTTGGATTTGCCTCAAATTACCTTTTCCAGGTATTTATTTAACCTTCTCAGTGGTTATCCATGTGTCTCTTGGTGTGTGTCAGTGTGTGTGTGTGTGTGTGTGTTTTTTTCGCTAGTTGTACAGCATGCTTCACATATTATGCTATTAACGCAGTAAGTAGATTTAGTAAAAAGAAAGTTCGCAACCTAGTGATAAAATAATGGCGAGTAAGTATATAAGAAATCTTAACGTGTAAGATGAATATAGATATTACATAACTAAAGAGTATAAAACTAAAAACTACTTAACTTAAAACTTAGTAACAACAAAAATCAACAAAATTGTACCAATGCAGTAATATTCCCTCTAACAATGACGTATAAAACAACATGACCTGACATATAATATAACAGAATTATAACGCCTCAAGGTCTTAATTATTTAATTTAAACCGGTAAGACCACACAACTAACCGAATAGACTAGCACACAAGTAAAGTATGTAGAAAGTTCATAATAAAGTAAAAATTCAGCGTAAAATAACTGCATGATATTGATTTGTTGATTTCTATCATTTATCATCAAACTAGAAATTACACAAAATAGCTAATTATTTGGCTCATTACCAATTATTATTCTATATTATATTTAACAAGTCATTCATTATATTATTACGGCTCCGTATCGTTCCGTCGACAAATCACTTCGTCGACAAATCATTCCATCGACAAATCATTGCGTCGACAAATCGTTCCATCGACAAATAATTTGAGTTTGTCGACGGAATGATTTGTCGACGGAACGAAACGAGTTGTTGCGTCGACAAATCACTCCGTCGACAAATCATTGCATCGACAAGTTATTTGTCGACGGAATGATTTGTCGACGGAACGACATCACACCTATTATTACGTATATGTTTATGCTATTTTGATAACTATTTCTTTTATTACTATTGATCATAATATATAAGTACATTTTTTTTAAGAATAATAATTAAGTAACGACACATATTAATAATGAAATGATTAAATAATAAAATATCCTTAGTAAATAATTATTAAAGAAATAACTTATTAAAAGTAAAAAATACGAAGGACTGAAAATAAGACCAGTTTGACTCTTGTAGGAAGATGTGAAGAGGCGGATGTGTGTGTGTATGTCATCACTGCATCTCGCAGCGTTTTCATGTGAGAGACTTGAAACTTGCTACAAATAAATATCAATCTTTAGTTCTAGTTGTGCTTCCCGGAAATAGTTTATCTATGACGTAATTAACCGTAATTTTAGACTGGAAAAACAATGAATCAATTTGAAATGTGCCACGCATGGAATTCTGAATAATACTGACAAATGTGCCACGCATGGAATTCTGAATAATACTAACAAATGTGCCTCGTTTCATAGGCCATAAACCGGTAATGAGTGAGCAAATATTCGGAAAATGATAAAACAGGGAAATATGTAACCATTAGTTTGATCCCTCCCAACTTGCCTCATCTGAACAACCTCATATGCGTGATTTTATGATGAAAATTCGTTAAAAATTATATTCGCACATTCTGAGGACAAGCGAAGTGTTGAAGATTGCGTAGCGAATGAGTAGACTGAGCAAATATTCCGGGGTACTCCGAGCCCAATTTTTTCACTCTATTCTGATCGTTCTAGATAGACAACTCGATTCAACCCTGCTAGGGTTTCCTCGCAGTATTGCGATTTGCAAAATTGTATTGTATTAAACTTTAAGTTAAGTTATTTGTATTATGTATATATATTTGTCTTGTATTTTGCAATAAATGGATTATTATTATTATTATTATTATACTCTGAACGTTATATGAATAGGTAGGTACCTACCCTGGAAATACTATTTGTAATATTTACGAAAAGGTTGATTCCAGACTAGAATCGAACTCAAAGAAATGCAATGTAAATGGAAGGGGAGGTAATCTCTCGATATCTCTGCCAAGTCTTTGATGTTGCCCTGGTCGGAGGGAGGTGATGGATGACGAGGTATACACCGACCCGCATTGCACCACTAATCACTCCCTTCCCCCTCGACAAAGGAACCTGGGTTTTTATCAAGCAACTTACCCGCTCTGTTCCATCTGAAATCCATTAAGATATTATTACTAAAAAGGACAGTCTATCTCAATAGACGATTAAACCAGACTAACCTTTCTGACTTTTCATGGGCGGAAAAACAACGACGTCCAATCAATTATTTCTACTATTATATTGTTACTTTTATTCCATTGAAAACTCAAACTCTACCCTGAACTCAAAACACACATTAACGCTAATAAATCTATCTATTTTCTTACAATCTATAAATTATTATATATTTCGGTAATATTGTCCCAGCAATATCTTATGAGCGCCATACTAATGCCTCATCATGGCTGCCCCACTCGTCCTATCTATATCTCTATTAAATTCATTATCATAATTGAATTAAACACAGCGAGTAATAGAGCCGCCTGCAGAGGGGAGAGATGAAATATTGTCGCCAGAAAGTTATGAATCAATACCCTCCTTACTTTCTAGTTTTTGATTTAAAGCTCTATAAATAACTTGCCAAGGGTAATCGTTGCCAACTTGAAACTGTTGCAAGGGTTTAAGAAATCAATGCAAGTAAATGCAGGAAAGAAATTAATGCAAGTGCAGGAAAGAAAGAATGCAAAAATGCAGAAAGAATGAATGCAAAAAATTAATGCAAGTAAATGCAGGAAAGAAATGAATGCAAGAAATGCAGGAAAGAAATGAATGCAAGTAAATGCAGGAAAGAAATTAATGCAAGGTAAATGCAATGCAAATGCATGCAAATAAATGCAGGAAAGAAAAATGCAAGTAAATGCAAAAGAAATGAATGCAAGTAAATGCAGGAAAGAAATGAATGCAAATAAATGCAGGAAAGAAATGAATGCAAGTAAATGCAGGAAGAAAGAATGCAAGTAAATGCAGAAAGAAATGAAAAGTAAATAATGCAAGTAAATGCAGGAAAGAAATGAATGCAAGTAAATGCAGGAAAGAATGAATGTAAATGCAGGAAAGAAATGAATGCAAGATAAATGCAGGAAAGAAATGAATGCAAGTAAATGCAGGAAAGAAATGAATGCAAGTAAATGCAGGAAAGAAATGAATGCAAGTAAATGCAGGAAAGAAATTAATGCAAGTAAATGCAGGAAAGAAATGAATGCAAATAAATGCAGGAAAGAAATGAATGCAAGTAAATGCAGGAAAGAAATTAATGCAAATAAATGCAGGAAAGAAATGAATGCAAGTAAATGCAGGAAAGAAATTAAATGCAGGAAAGAAAAATGCAAATAAATGCAGGAAAGAAATGAATGCAAGTAAATGCAGGAAAGAAATTAATGCAAATAAATGCAGAAAGAATGCAAGTAAATGCAGGAAAGAAATGAATGCAAGTAAATGCAGGAAAGCTAAACACTCAGTGGCAAATCAAGACCATTGCTTAGTCATGGCAATGTTGTGTCTTTAAACCATGAGCGAGACTGAAGATTGCATCCATGTTATTTATTTATAAACAATTAGTAAGCACAATTAGATAAATGAGACTCGAGCATACCACTAACTAACTAATATTTTATCTTCTTCATATGAACAAATGGGACAAATAATTACTGGACTTTTTAAATCTATGAAATATAATAAATACATACTATTTATATATTTATGTACTAATTAAATAAATACTATTATATGCTATTTATTATATTTTTCAAGGGTTACCTCTTCGCTAAAAGGCGTACGCCATGTGCTGCGGAGAGAGAGTTCTTATATCTAGATAACACATTTCTAAGCTTCATATGTAATAAGGCGCGGTCGGATATCCACGGCCTTAGTTTCTAAGTAAAAATAACTAAGTAAATTTAATTGAATTGAATGTTTGAGCGGAGGTTATTATTTTACAAATTATTGCGTGAATTTCGGTATTGTTTTATTTTGTAAACTATGATTTATTCTACCTTGTTCTAGTATGTAACTTTCTTTATTGTTACTTAAAATTACGATATTATTATTAAGATTTAACATTTGTTTATCTAATAACATATGATGTTTTGGAAACAAATTGGCAACACTGATAATTTTGGCATTAAATTAAATTATTTACCAGCTTTATGAATCGACAGATTTTTAATGTTTAAGTCGTCAGATTTTGTATTTCATGTTGTTATATTTAGTTTAAGTATATAAAGTTACAAAAATAGTGTTTAAAACAAGAATGGATAGTTCACTAATTCTCTATATTTTCTTAATCAAAATCACAAAAAAGACGACTTAAAATAAACATTATAAATATATTAACTCTCACTGTCATCTGTCATTCATTCATTTTTAACATCCTTCCCAGCCGAAAAAAGTATAACATTCATTCACTCATTCATTCATTTAATTTCATTATTTTTTTGTTGCACAACAACACAACTAGATAAACTAAACAAAATTAAACACAATAACAACATTTAAATACTAATCAAAAAAAATTTTAAACTTATGACTGAAACTTATCAGGTTTTCTTTAAGTCCTCCCGTACTTTGATTTTTTCTCATTATCTTTTTTCGTTCTAATATCTGCTTCGTCATTCCCAACTCTTTCTGTCACTTTGTTGTTTTCTTCTATTTCCTCCGCCTTTCTGATTTCCTTATCACACTCTTTTACTTCTGAGCTTATCCTCACCTCTAACGGGTATAGTTTCTGTACTGCCCGAACTATTTCTCCTTTTTCTGTTTTTACTCTCGCTACTCTTTCTACTCTATCCTTTCCTGGTATTAACTCAACTACTTTCGCTAATGGCCATTGCACTCTCTTTTTATTTTCTACCTCAACCAACACTACATCTCCAACTCGAATGTCTCCTCTTTCTTTACATGCGTCCCTCTTATGGACTAGCAAACTCAAATATTCTTTCCTGAACCTATTTCTTAATTGTTCTCTCAGTAATTTTAAATATTTATTTTCCAACTAAATCCTTTTCGTCTACTTGATCTAAATCTTCTACCTTTGAACAATTTTCACCCCCTTGGATAAAATGTACTGGTGTCAGAGGATCTAAATCTTCCCCCGTCTCCGATACGTAAGTAAGAGGTCGAGTATTCACAACTGATTCTATGTCGCATAAAACAGTACTTAATTGAATATAATTTAATTTTGCGGACCCTAGCACTCTTTTCAACAAATCTTTAACTAATTTTATCATTCTTTCATAAAATCCTCCCCACCACGGTGCAGCCGGTGGATTAAAATTCCATTTTATTTTATTTACACCTGATTCACCTAACTGCTCCCAGTTGATGCCTTCTAATAAATTGTGTGCTCCTTTAAAATTAGTTGCATTGTCACAATATATCTCTGTTACTCTGCCTCTTCTCCCTATAACCTTCTTAGAGCCATTAACAAAGCTTCGGTTGACAAAGCTTTCACAACTTCAATATGGATAGCGCGGTATACGCTACATGTAAATATTACGAACCACACTTTGATTCCCCCATTAAAATTAAAGGCCCACCTAGATCAATCCCTACTATCTGAAAAGCCTTTATTCCCTCTAATCTATTTCTAGGTAATGAAGCTTCCACCTTCAAAATAGGTTTAGCTGCATATCTCCTACAAACCACACATTCCCTAACTATCTTATTTAAAGTTTTTCTACACTTCAATACCCAAAATTTTTCCCTAACTAAACTCATCAAATTCTGAACCCGGCATGACAATGTTTTAAATGAATTTCTCTCAATAAGTTTTTGAACATTATGATTACTACCCGGAAGTACTATAGGATTCTTAAAATTTGAACTAAAATCTCCATAAGTTAATTTGTTTTTACTCTAAATAAACCATCTTCAGCTTTTTCAGCCCTGATGCCCTTCACTGAATCATCATTTAAACTTACTTTTTGAATATACCTTAAAAGTGTAATTTCTCCTCTCTCCACGTATGCTTGTTCTAAATTACACTCTTGTTTAAAACAAGAATGGATCGTTCAATAATTCTCTATATTTTTCTTAATCAAAATCACAAAAAGAACGACTTAAAAATAAACATTATAAATATATTAACTCTCACTGTCATCTGTCATTCATTCATTTTTAACAAATAGAACGTTATCAAAAACTAAATCTGTAAACTAAAGTTAAGTTACTAAACATAATGAGTGAGAACAACAGTGAAGTGAATAAAGATACAAACATTGTTGACATTGACGAGTTATTGGACCACACTCCACCTGATATTGTCAGCGTTGCATCTACTTCAAAGCAGTCTTTACTGCCTGTAAAATCTCGCAGCAAGTATTTAAAATAATCTCTTGTGTATTTTTTCTGCCGTTAGTAGATAAAATAGTATATGCTACTATGCAGCAAAGGAAACATTGCAGACTCGTGCTATTAATTACCTGCCTCGGCTTACGCCTCTGCAGGTAATTTCCATAGCCCATCCTCGCCTTCGGCTCGGGGGCAAATTTATAAAACTCGTCAGCTAAATTCCATTTTGCTGCCTAGTAGCATAATATACTATTATCTATTTATTTAAATACATGTTACAGTATTAATAATATTCTATTACAATACGAGATGTGACGTAAATATAAATTCTTGATATTTTTAACTGTCCCTATTTCAAATATGTATGGACAGGACATGTTTATTTCTAATCATTCTGTCGCAGAAGGATTGAAATGTGTAAATATTGGATCGTCTTGTTCTAAAAAGATTAAATGTAATATTATTGATTGGCTAAAGTTTAGTAAAACAAAATTATTGATTAGAAAATATAAATAAAAAAACGGGCACGGGGTACCTCAAAACCTTTCTTCATCACATCGGATTCGCTACGCTCGACCTCCGAATATACAAGTCATTTATACTGCAAAACCTCTTCGAGCTGGCTCCGCTCGTTCTCCCATTGTAAATGCATCCTTTTCATTCACAGCGGTCACCCTTCCAGGCACTGACCACGCTCAATTCTCGGCACTTCACTTCCATCTCGGCTCGTATAGACTCCAGATAGCTCCAACTCGACTCTAAATGGCTCATATTATCAAACTCAGCTCATATAGGTTCCAAACAGCTCCACTTCGGCTCATATAGGTTCCATATAGCTCCACTTCGCCTCATAGTGGCTCAAACTTGGCTCCAGATGGCTCATAATAGCTCCAATTATGACCCATATTGACTCTTAGAAAACTTGTATAGGCTCCAATACGTCTTTGGATGGCTCAAATATACATCAAGATAATATTGAATATTAGTTTATGATATAAGCAGTGTATGGTTAGTTGTATCTCGGCTTCCATACAGTCAAGATGCATTCTACCACTAATATAGATAGATAATATATAATTAGTTTCTTAATTAAATAAAGATATATCGCCCACTTGATTGAAATCTATGTCATCATTCTTGATCTATGTCAATTCTTTCAACCAACTTATCGTGTGGTAAATGAAACTTGGCACACTTATCGTGTGTGGTAAATGAAACTTGGCATATGGCGAGATTGGGAGCTTATCGTGTGTGGTAAATGAAACTTGGCATATGGCGAGATGTTTGGGAGCTTATCGTGTGTGGTAAATGAAACTTGGCATATGGCGAGATGTTTGGGAGCTTATCGTGTGTGTAAATGAAACTTTGCGAGGGAGCTTATCGTGTGGTAAATGAAACTTGGCATATGGCGAGATGTTTGGAGCTTATCGTGTGTGGTAAATGAAACTTGGCATATCGCGAGATGTTTGGGAGCTATCGTGTTGGTAAATCTTGGCATATCGAGATGTTAGGGAGCCTATTGCGTGTGGTAAATGTTGCAATTTATCTAGTTATCTCATAAAAAAATCGTTGAAAGTTGAAATGGCTTTAAAACAACGTTTACATATAGGTCTCCTTTTTGCAAGGCTCAGCTGTTGCCAGGAAAGAAATGTGGCTGCAAATGTGTAGGAAGAAACTAGAAGGAGGTTTGCCTTGAAGATGAAAATCACATAAACCTGTGCAGCTATAAAGGCCAGGCAAACACGCCTCTCCTTATTTCAATAGTTTCCAGCTATCGACAAAAAAAGCTTAAAATAGCAGAATAAAGCGACGGCAGAGTTTGCTTTGTTCTCTATGCCGTGGAATTAGCCTAGTTTGGAGAGGCCATGAAGATATTCCCTTCGTCTCGTTATACCGGGGGTAGCTCACCTAACATCACTGTGTAAACCAATAAAACCTCCCCTTTGTGTTTTATTCTTAAAAACTTAACAATAAAAGAAACTACGAGCTGTGTCTTGGAAAATCAGTTTGGTTTATTTCTTAAACCAAAAATGCTCCTAGATATGACAAAAATATCTCGTAGTTAGCCAAAATACTCTTAGATGTGACTAAAATCTCTCGAAGTGAGCCAAATAGTGATGTGCCGAATCGACTTTTTTTAAATCGACTTCATACGAGTAGACTCAAAAACAAATCGACTTAAAATCGATTTAGGTCAAAAGTCGACTCGAGTCAATTCAAGTCGACTCGAGTTGATTTGAGATGGCGACGCCATCTTTTCCTTTACATTATTTTTTCTTGAAATACAATGTCCTAGATAACACAGAATATTTTAAGTTAACATATATTCTACAAGAATATAACGATATGCTGCGTACTTATCAGTAAAAACGCATTATTAAACAAATATAATATCAAAACAGTTAGTTATGGCGTTTTTAGTTACTAAATAACTATTAAACGCTGACGTATATATTTCACGGGTTTTGTTATACAATGGTTACAGGATATTTTTATCTATTTTAATTTTTAAAGAGTTTCTGGGCACTAAGTGGTAGAGTAGGAGTGTGTGAGCTTTAGCTTCCGGCTTCCATTTCTACGAAGACCACAGAAATTCTAAAGGATTACAGCACGGAGTACTTAGAACTTAACTTAGAATAGTCTCTGATTACAGTTTTAATAAGAAATTGTCAAACTAAAAGACCGCCGCAAAAGATAATTCTGCAAAATAAAATATCAAAGCTGGGCGGCACCGGTATCGCAGTATCTGTATACTAGCCGAAGGTCTTAATACTTCTTGGAATTCGCAATTGACAAAATTGAATCAAAATAATTTTAAAATTAATTCTTACAATAGAAATATAATTATTCTTCATTTATAAAATAAAAATTTAAATTAATTTAAATTTGAGATTTGGCACGAATGAAGCCATGTATAAAGTCTAAATATGAGTCAAGGTTCAACTCATTATCAGCATTAGTTCAATTTTTTTTATAAAATGACCTGTATACGTTTTTTAAAGAATTGAAAAAAATCAGAAAATAATGCAATGGAGTTGAAAACTTGGTACAAATATATTCCTTTATGTAATAATAAGTATGCAAAGTTTCCTTTCAATATGGCAAGTAAATATACGATTTTAGTTGGATCATAAAACTGACCACTGGGAATAAAACTAATGTATTTACTGTCTGCCGACGAGCAAAGCGAGCCTCAAGACGAGTTGCTGTAGCTGTACATTTGTCATTTTTATATTCTCAGGATTAGCAAAGCGAGTCCTAAGTAGTGATGATGAGCGTAGCGAATCAGATGTGACGGCGAGGAAATGTTCCGAGGTAACCCGTGCCCGAATTTTTCTTTTTTTAAAGAGGGTAAGAGGGACATTTCATTACACTGGCGATTATTTACCCCGGGGCGATTTTTTTATCCGAGGGTGCGACTCATTATCGTAGGCAGCGATTTATCACCCTAGGAGTGATTTTTTTTATCAAAGGGGGCGACTTATTATTTTAACGGGCGAATCCAAGGGGCGGCCGTTTTTATCCTATGGTACGATTTTTTATCCAAGGAGCGATTTATTATCCGAGGTGCGACTCATTATCCTAGGCAGCGATTTATCACTCTAGGGGGCGACTTATAATCCTAGGGGGCGATTATTTATCAAAGGAGGCAACTTATTATTTTAACGGGCAAATCCAAGGGGAGGGGGGGAGAATGAATAAATGATATTTTTGTCAATACACGAGAAACCCTTATAATACTTGCAAAGCCAAGCGCCTTGACTGATTTTTATAATCAAAATCAAATTAATAACTTTAAAATAATTACAAATGGACAAATAAAATGTTTAATTGAAACCTTACAACGTGATAAAAACCACTAGGAAAACTTATATCGCCAGCAACGGAAAGCCAGGAGAAATCTAGAATTTAATATTTTTATGTTGAACACCAAAAGCATGGTGTTCTATACCTACCCTAGAGTAGTTGGTAAGGAAAAATATAAATAATTATCCACTCTCTAATTAATAGAGTACCATGGTACTTTATCAAAATCAAACACGTCAATTACCTGGTTGTCAATATTTTGTGGGTGAAAATGTTAAATTTGGAAACATCGAAAAGTATAACCTCGCTATAATTATAATGAAATAATCAGTACAAAATTACAATAACTTATATAGTAAAACGTTAAAAATAAAATTCAAAACACTAACAATTTGCGGGAAACCAAAATAAATTTATTTTTTATAACCTTAACTCTTTCTTGAAGGAGGTTTCAATGAGGTTACACAGAGCACCTGAGCCCCAAAAAGATGTTTCAGATCTCTCAATGTATTTAGATAGGCTATGCCCTTTCTAGTATTTATCTCTATGGGTGAAAAGGTCGTTCATTATAACGAACATGCCTTAGCGCTACAATACGCTGTCACTATGAAGCATTAATCAAAAGCAAATATAGGGCAAGAAATCAATTATCCTTAAGCAACCACCAGCATTCCTCGCTAGAATTTCCAATTTGAGAATCTGTTGCTCCAATGTGATGAATAATATGAACATTACATCTCTTGCTGTTCCGTTCTCTATGTAGGGGAAAGTTATAATGGAATCACACGGATATAGAATAGTCTACATATTGAACGTCTATAGCGGGTCTGCATAGAGACGAGACTTGATACGATACGTTTCCTACAGGATCCAGTGTTTCTATGGGATGCAATCCTTCACGCTGCATTTCCCAGCTTGATTGGCCCCGTCAATCTCTCTATGAATCTCTTCCTGCATATTTAGTTGAACCATTTTCTTATAAATTGATAATAATAAGAGAAAATATTACAGCTCCCCGCCCTCTTGCGACACTAGAATATCAACGAAAAATCGGGTATGGGTACCTCGAAACTGTTCCTCACCGTACTTCGTCAGTGTAGCGAATTCGAAATTCGCCACGCTTATCCTCACGGCCTTGGACTCGCTTCGCTCGTCCACAATACATACAGGTCACCTAAAAATTTATTTTTGTACCAATTCTCGATTTTTCAACATATACTAACTTAGGAACTAACTGGTGAAACATGCGCTTTAAAAAAACAAAAAAAAAACAACTTAGGAACTAAGATGATACTATCGGTACACATACGCACATATATCGGCACATACACATATATCGACACATACACATATATTGGCACATACACATATATTGACACATACACATATATCGACACATACACATATATCGGCACATACAAATATATCGGTACATACACATATATCGACACATACACATATATCAACACGTGCACATATATCGACACATACAAATATATCGGCACATACGCATATATCGGCACATACACTTATATCGACACATACACTATTTTGTATTCATTTTATGTATTTTATTGAAATGTATTTTAAGCTATTTGTGTAAACTCATTAGGAAACAAAATATTTCTTCAATTTTCCGCATTTATACGGAAGCTGTAAATCGTGCAGTATAAAGTATTGTGTGTCTACTAAGAATCCGAAACCGGGACCGGGATTCCACATGAATTAACTACTTCAGTTGCTGATTCCACATGAATTAACTACTTCAGTTGCTGATTCCACAGTTGCTGATTCCACATGAATTTACTATTTCAGTTGTTGATTCCGTGAAATTCCAGTTTCGGATTATAATTACAAACACAATACTTTTTCTACACAGCTACAGTATAAACGAGGAAAAGTAATAACATATGTTCTTTGCTATCTGAGGGCACGGCAGTACTCCCGCCATGTCTAGCGGTCACTGGTGTACCAGACCGCTATCTTTTACAGGAATCATCTCGAATCTATTTTCATTCCCTCGTATCTTTTTATTGAGGCCTAGCGTATCTAATCCACCTTGCTCGTTGTTTTAAGGCCATATTAGCATTTTTTTCCAGTTTGTCATTATTTGAACGCACATGAACCATAGTTACATCAATGGCCTTTGTAAGGCCAATATTATACATAATAAACAACAAAGGTCCAAATATAGACCCTTGTGGTACTCCACTAACTAATCTTTTAGTTTCAGACTTAATTTCTCCCTTATTATTTTTAATTACTACAAACTGATTTTATTATTTCCCATACAGTATCCCTTATATCTAATCTGTTTAGTTTCTTCAGCAGTACTTGATGATCAACCCAGTAGAGTAGAAAGTCTTGGATACATCACAAGTATTGTCAGAATACTATTATCTAAATAATCTAAATTACCATACAAGTTATTTACCAGTTGTTTTAGGTCTTGCTTGTCTAAACCCATTTTGCTCATCATGCCAAATACTTCATGTAATATTGGAAGATTTTAGGCAGGCATATAATGTTCAATAAATTAAGAAATTAGGATTTAAATTAAATGTAATTAAGGGTCCCTGAATAACTTTATAAGTGTTTTAAAAGTTAACCTCCGTTTAATTTATTTAAAGTTTAAATTATTTTCGCAATTAAATAGGTCATTGCGACAGTAAAGCAATTATTAATCGTTTACGAAAATATTTGGCTTACAAAAAATAGATAAAACTTAATCCAACATTTTTTCTGGGTTTAAAAAAAATTGTGCCCAGGCAGGGGAGCTCTGAAGTGGCCAGACAGCGTAGCTACAAAGTGGCCAGCCAGCGGAACTGCGAATTGGCCTAGTAGGGGACTGCGAAGTGGCCAATAGCGGAAGTGGCCAAATAGCGGAACTGCGAAGTGGCCAAATAGCGGAACTGCGAAGTGGCCAGACAGCGTAGCTACAAAGTGGCCAGCCAGCGGAACAGCGAATTGGCCTAGCAGCGGAACTGTGAAGTGGCCAAATAGCGGAACTGTGAAGAGGTCGAGGGTTTCGTGTTACTCAGTTGTATTTTGGTATTTTTCACCGTAATCTGTATTATATGTGTCTGTATGTCTGTTTACTCTAGAGAGTTGAAACTTGGTTCAAAATTCAACCTTCAGGTCTAGTTGTGCTTACTATGTCAATGACTTTATCAACAAGCATTAATAAGTCAACCGCAACTCCCATCTTATTTTCACCAATATTTCGAATTTAAATTACAAAAGCAAACGTGTCTTAAAACAGAGACCTCCAGTCGCTTCTCGAAGACGGAGTTTCGTGCCTCGACATCTCCGCGGTGTGGCTACTTGGCGCGCAGAACTGTGGTAGTGTGGAGTGCTATTTCAATTCTATTTACTTGTCTAATATATTTACTAAGTTATCGTGTGTAGCATATACTCGTAGCACCTAAATATTGTTTTCTAAGGCCAAAATTCTTTACCTTTATAAATATGTCCATATTTTGATTTACATAATAGCTCTCTCTCTCTCTCTCTCTCTCTATATATATATATATATATATATATATATATATATATATATATATATATATATTATATATATATGTATATATACAAATATTACTTGAAGGTTTAGACTGAACCCTGAAATACAGATATACGATAACAGACATAAGAGCTGGACCTTCCCGTTATCTTTGTGTCCAGTCACTCTTAATATGCAATGTAAACAATTGTACGTTGTTTATGTAAACAAGTGCCGGAGCAAGGCAAGGCTAATCCCTTGTGGTAGTTAGATCATAACAACTCTTGGTCTCATATACGAGGGAGTGTGGTATACCCACCCGACCCGAGACTCTTCTAATACTGAGTGGATTTATAGCTTGGTTTTAAGTAAATAAATCATTATCCATCTACTTGGATGAGAAGGGATGTGAGAAAGATGGTGTGAAGAAACATCTCATATAGGTTGTCAGTTGATCTACAAAATAGCATGACGATATTATTCGCCATTTTAAAAATATTGATTAGATTATATAACATTATAACTGGCTATATATTTTTTATTGATTTTCGACGTTTGATAAATTGTCAGATAGGGAAACTTATGAGATAGCTCGTATAATGGGGAGGGGGAATAAAATAACAAATTTGGTACAAAAATTAACCTTGGAGAGGACCCTCTATTAAAAACAAGGTATTAAATACGCTATTACCCCGGTTTACTGAGTCAGCAAATTTTTTAAGACGTCAGACAAATTAAGAATTTAAAAAATAGTTGTTTTGAGGGAGGGAATACTGAATCGAATAAATCCGGTCCGTAGTAGATACGCGTCTACTCAACTCCACTCCCACTCCGGTCCGCATTAAGTGACCATAAAGTCAAAAAACGATGGTAAATCACTGGATTTCTTAAAATAACGTCGATAAACAAGATATTTCAAGTAGAGTAGAGCTGCTATAAATGATTTTTATGGGCGCTGAACTCATTAAAACCGGTCTGGGACGATAAAACTACTTTAACATAGGGTTCCCAAGTTCGAATCCTGGTAACGCCGCTAATTTTTTATCGTCATATTTACAGTATTTAAGATTATAACTTAAAAAAAGTTGGCGCGGAGGCGGAGGATTTATTCTTGAAATGCTTTCTCAGCAATCCAAGTTATCGGTAAATATTTAAAAAAACTGAGCAGTCACCTCACAACTTGTCATTTAAATTTTTGAATTTTCAAAGTTACACCTTTAATTACACCTGTTACACCTTACCGAACGTAATGACTTCGGTAAGGTAAAAAAATTCTGGCGCGGTGGTCCGCATGTCGGGCGAATTTCCCTTGGATGCGTGTTTCCGTGCTAAACAACAATCATGGTTGGAAAGATAATTTTTATGGTTTTTTACATTATATAAGTTTACAACTACTAAATAAATACTTCCGGCGCGGTGGTCCGCTGTCAGACGCATTTCATGTAGAATGCGTGTTTCCGTGCTTATTAACCCATTTCTTGCTTAAGGTTCCGGTTCATGCTTTATAACCTAAGCAGTTACTCAATTGTCAAGCACTGCTCGTAACTCATTTTGTCTGTATTTTTCAAAGGAAATGAGCAAATAATCCAGTTGGTTGTACAAAACTATGCCTCTAAAATTAGTAAAATATTATTTTCACTAGTTTAAAGCTTAGTTACTTATCTTTAAGCTTAGTCAGTTATCATTAAAGGTTTTAGCGCATTTCCTTTGAAAAATACAGACAAAACGAGTACGAGCAGTGCTTGAAAATTGAGTAACTGCTTAGGTTCTAAAGCATGAACCGGAACCTTAAGCAAGCAATGGGTTAATAAGCACGGAAACACGCATTCTACATGAAATGCGCCCGACAGCCAATCACCGCGCCGGAATTATTTATTTAGTAGTTGTAACTTATACATGTAAAAAAATGTATATATATATATATATATATATATATAATATATATATAATATATATATATATATGTAAAAAACCATAATGTAAAAATTATCTTTCCAACCAGGATTGTTGTTTAGCACGGAAACACGCATCCAACGTAAATTCGCACGACATGCGGACCACCGTATATATACAATATATATGCAAACTTATATTAAGTAAAAAACGATAAAAATGTATCGTCCCTACCAGGATTGAACCCAGGTACCCTGAGTTTAAGTGCTCGTATTGACTCAAAACGTATTTTTTCTTCATTAGGGACCTCTGAAACGGATTTGTGTCGTGGTCCGAGGTTCAACTTCCGCCATTACGCCTATCCCATTAGAGATTTTTTTCCAAAGAAAATTCGCTAAAAGGTTCTTGGTATACGGTATCTCATATTTCTTCATCGTTTCGCATATTTTCAGAAATTTTGCATTTCCTAAAGAAACTGACTTAACTAAGCGGCTGTCTGGTAACAAACTCCTCTTTCTTCCATTATTTATTTATTTGGAATTTTATGAAACACTTGAAAGGTGTCAAGAAGTATATATACTTTGTACCTTGGTAGTATATATACCTTGGTAGAGCGTTTATACTGGTTGAAAGGAACCATAAAAATAATGAACGCGATCAAAGGTTATCGCTGCGGTAAAAAACAGAGGTAAGTTTGTGCGGGGACTGGAACTATTTACCCTCTTTATCGAGTAAAGGACTTGATACTGAACCTGCTGGAGACTCTATAAGCGAGGGGATAGGGGATTGTCATCATGACAAGGGGATTGACAGCTTCTAACGAGACAATCCTCACACTGAGAGTAATTAGGTGTGAGTGATCCGACTCCCTTCTGTCCCTGTCCTCTCTTTCCTTCTAAAGCTATGTTTAATCATCGGAAATGATTTCTAATATTCATTAGGGTGCGTTCATTCATTAGAAACCGAGCGATCCTTTAAAAAGTTTAAATCTAATTTTATTCATCATAAAAATACCAGGAGTTTTATCCTTGCAGTGTTAGGGAATTTTTAAAAAAATGATCTTACGAGGATGGGGTCATGAAGAGAGGAGTAGGGGAAGGAATGTATGTACCAGAATTTTGAGTCCTAGACATTTCTATGGGACAAGTCTTTTTTCAAATTTTGAACGCTTTCTTGGATCGAAATGAAACTTGTCACTAAAATCAACCTTGTTAATTTGCCGAACCCTATTGTTTATAAAATATTTGTGACAAACGTTTCAAAAAATCATAAATCTTCGTATAGAGTTTAGAATTGGGTAGCTTCAATTTAGCTAGTTCAATTTGCAGGTAGGATTTCCAGTGAAACTACCAGGCAGACATCTCTACCGCAATGCTCAAGCCATTGTGTCCACGTATTAACCATTGCTTTTTATGTTTTTAGTTTCTAATTTTAATTTAATAAAACATTAATGGGTTTATTCTTTTAAATTGAATATAATATCCTTTTAGGATTATTTAAGATAGAACAGATTGCTCAGTCTGTGTTATATAATGTTTAATGCTTGATGCTGATCACCTCAATGATATCATTTTAAAATATCATTTCGGACGATTAAAAATACCAGAATTTTTAACTCTGAAACCCTACAACCCTTTTGAAAACTCTAAAAGGGTTGTAAATTTTAATTTTTACGCCATTCTTATCTGTTACATTTTGAAAGCTTGAGATGACCCCCGCCTGCACTGGAACGAAACCAAGATTGCAGAACTGTCCACCATATTTAGTGTTTATATCTGTTAGCGGTTAAACACCAACATGAAATTAATACTTGCAAATAAAACAGAGCCGAGGGTTCCTCAAGGAGCTGTACTTTGGCTCGTCCTTTTTCCTTCTCTTTCTATATATGTCTATCAATAGTATAATAAATAAATATTTAACTAAAAGAAATTCGTACTTAGAAAAATAGCTTTGAAGTCGCTTTTGTTAGTTATTTAAGGAAACATAAAAAAATAATACTGTTAAGTTTGATTTAACAGTATATTTAATAACTATTTGTATTTGATTTGGGTGGGTGCGCCACCCCTTCCCTCGAGTTGGCCCAGTTTAAAACATGCTCTATCAGAACCATCTTCCCCACTTTAAAAATCTTCTTTTTTTAAAAAAAAGTTTTAAAACTTTTTTTCACTCATGGTTAATTTTTTAAAGTAAAAATAATCAGCGCGAAGAGGAAGTAATTCCAACCCCTTTTCCTGTTCCTTTAAATATGTGTTGCAGAGCAAGGTCTACCCATGTCAATAGTTACCGAGTTCTTCCCAGTTCAGTTGGTTGAACGATACCTTAACATTAACCTGTCATATGATATAAATGACTTCAAAGCGTTTGAATTTGTGTTGTAATTATGAACATGGTGTAATCTCTTGACATACATATATGCAGTCACAGATTGCTCATGATACAAATTTCCCGAGTACAGAGATATTTCTAGACCATTTACCGCACACACTGCCCCCGTATCTTCACCGCCCCCGTATCTCGGCCGTCATTAGCCCTTTATTCAGAATCAATGCACTTTTTCACCTAAATGAGACTTTAATGAGGTTTAACATGACTTTATCTAATAATAGAATTAAACACTCTGGACATTGGTGAGAAGTGGAATAACATGGATATAAATACAACATTTAGGCCCATCCTCAAGGTTAATTTAAGCCCTATGGGATACATATAGGCCCTACAACCGGGGATACATTTATAGGCTTTACTCCCGGGGTACATATAGTCCCTACAACCGGGGATGTATTTATAGGTACATATAGGCCGGGATGTATTTAGGCTTTACTCCGGGGTACATATAGTGCCTACAACCGGGGATGTATTTATAGGCTTTACTCCCGGGGACATATAGTCCTACAACCGGGGATGTATTTATAGGCTTTACTCCCGGGGTACCTACAACCGGGATGTATTTATAGGCTTTAGTACATATAGTCCCTACAACAACCGGGGTACATATAGGGGATACATTTATAGGCTTTACTCCCGGGACATATAGTCCCTACAACCGGGGATGTATTTATAGGCTTTACTCCCGGGGTACATATAGTCCCTACAACCGGGGATGTATTTATAGGCTTTACTCCCGGGGTACATATAGTCCCTACAACCGGGATGTATTTATAGGCTTTACTCCCGGGGACATATAGTCCCTACAACCGGGGATGTATTTATAGGCTTTCTCCTCCCGGGTACATATAGTCCCTACAACCGGGGATGTATTTATAGGCTTTACTCCCGGGGTACATATAGTGCCTACAACCGGGGATGTATTATAGGCTTTACCCGGGGTACATATAGTCCTACAACGGGGATGTATTTATAGGCTTTACTCCCGGGGTACATATAGTCCTACAACGGGGATGTATTTATAGGCTTACTCCCGGGGTACATATAGTGCCTACAACCGCGGGGTACATATAGTCCCTACAACCGGGGATGTATTTATAGGCTTTACTCCCGGTACATATACTACGGGGTACATATAGTCCGGGGATGTATTTATAGGCTTTACTCCCGGGGTACATATAGTCCCTACAACCGGGATTTTATAGGCTTACTTACATATAGCGGAGTACATATAGTCCCTACAACCGGGGATGTATTTATAGGCTTTACTCCGGGGTACATATAGTCCTACAACTGGGGATGTATTTATAGGCTTTACTCCCGGTACATATAGTGCTACAACCGGGGATGTATTTATAGGCTTACTCCCGGTACATATAGTCCCTACAACCGGGGATGTATTTATAGGCTTACTCCGGGGTATATAGTCCTACAACGGGGATTATTTATAGGCTTTACTCCGGTACATATAGTGCCTACAACCGGGGATGTATATAGGCTTTACTCCCGGGGTACATATAGTCCCTACAACGGGATGTATTTATAGGCTTTACTCCCGGGGTACATATAGTGCCTACAACCGGGATGTATTATATACTCCCGGGGTACATATAGTCCTACAACGGGGATGTATTTATAGGCTTTACTCCCGGGGGCCCGGGGATGTATACATATAGGCCTACAACCGGGGATGTATTTATAGGCTTTACTCCCGGGGACATATAGTCCCTCAACCGGGGATGTTTTATAGGCTTTACTCCCGGGGTACATATAGTGCCTACAACCGGGGATGTATTTATAGGCTTACTCCCGGGTACATATAGTACACCGGGTGTACTAACAACGGTATTTATAGGCTTTACTCCCGGGGTCATATAGTGCCTATGTATTTTACTCCCGGGTACATATAGTCCTTATAGGCTTTACTCCCGGGGGTCCCTACAACTGGGGATGTATTTATAGGCTTTACTCCCGGTACATATAACAACCCTATTATAGCTTATAGGCTTTACTCCCGGGTAGTAGGCTTTAAGTACATATAGTCCCTACAACCTAGCCTTTACCTTATATACCCATATGTATTTATAGGCTTTATCCCGGGGTACATATAGGACCATAGCTTTACTCCCGGGACAACGGGGATGTATTTATATACTCCCGGTGTGCCTACAACCGGGGACATATAGTCCCTACAACCGGGGACCGGGGATGTATTTATAGGCTTTACTCCCTACATATAGTCCCTAGGCTTTACTCCCGGTACCCTACCGGGGAGTATTTATAGCCTTTACCTCCGGGACATATACCTACAACCGGGGATGTATTTATAGGCTTTACTCCCGGGGTACATATAGGTCCTACAACCGGGGATGTATTTATAGGCATTTATTTATATAGTTATTTATATAAGGAAATTAAACAACTAAAAACCTAATATTACACATATTTAGTATATTTAATAAAATTGAGTGTGTTTATATACTGACTGGATAAAAAAAAGGATTTTTAGAGATGTTTACCTCCATTAGTTTAGCCACAAACGTCTTCTCTTTAACCCCATAATAATGAATTTTGATACATCGTAGCACTAGTTTGTGTCTTTATCGGTTTTGTAGCCATAAGTATTTTTTTTTTTAAAAAAATAGTTTTTAGGCCCCGCAAACCACACCTAATTATCTCTTGCTTGGGCAGCACCTCAGACACTCAAAAACTTATGTTTTTTGGCTCACTCTGTACATACTCAGTGGCTCAATACAACTGAGATCAGTTAAGTAGAAATTTTAAGGGTGTTTTATTTATCAGGACCCTTAAATAAAATTTATTTATTTTTTAACATCTTACTAAATTAGTTTATACGTCAGATCCTTCGCAAAACTTAATATAATATTTCTCTACAATTGCCAATAACTCCCATCATTCCCCCAAACGTCTCACCGCCCCCTGCATCGCCCCCAACTACTCACTGCCCCCTTATTTGCCCCCGTACGTCTCAGCACCCCCCTAAATTCTTCAAGCGCCCCCTGGGGGGCGCTAGCGCCCACGTTGAGAACCACTGGTCTAGACAACACTTTAACATGGACTCTGCACAGTACATAATTTTGCTGCTCATACAAAGCTTAGTTCTTGCTAATTTTTAAATCTTTAACCCCATTTCCATTTTAAACAAAAAAAATCGGAAAAAATTGTGTAAGAAGCAACAATGCTATTGTTCGGCTTATAAGAAAACTGAAAACTTGATCAAGACCTGGATTGTAGTATCGACATTACCGCAATATTCGAGTCTTGTAACC
>JACMZG010001863.1:371635-388084 GCA_018340805.1 Microvelia longipes
CACCTAGGAAATTTAACTTGCAAAATGCAATGCTACAAATTAATCTATGTTCATAAAATAATATTGTATGTCAAAACCTTTATGACTCAACACAACAACTGCGAAGCTAATGCCCACCTCAAGAAAAGTCAAGTTTCATCACGGTGAAGCCTTCACGAGCATCTGTTGCAACCTTCGTGCGACTGTAGTCAAACTATTTATTCTTAATTAGATTTAAAACTTGTATTAAACCTTTCTTTCATTGTTAAAATTTTATATTATAATAAATTTAGTGAAATTGAATTCTTTTATTTATTCTAATTTCTCTACCACCTACACCAATTTGGGAGTTTGTCATATAGGAGCCAGAGTGACCCTATCGACTCGATTGAAGTAGACATTAGTTGATTCATATGGGCTTAAGTCTGATTTAAATAAAACCTCAAGTATGCTTTGTTTTTATTTTTACATTTATAGAATGTATATTCCTGCGGTACAAGACTAATTAAGTTAACTTGAATAAATAATTTTAGTTGGCCCAAGTTAATCATTGACTAGTTTTGATTTTAAATATCCTAATGTCAGCTTGTACCCACTCATGTTAAATAATCTACTTATTGCTTCAGCTTTTATTATTTGAGTTGAATCAAGTTGAATTGACCGAATCGACTTTAATCAGATCAAAGCGATTTGAATCAACTATCCACTCGATTTCTGTTGATCGACAGTCGACTCATATAAAATCGGTTTAAAAGTCAATTTGGCACATCACTATTGTATTTCTCATTAAAAGATCTGTTTATCTACAATTTCTTACCCCCCCCTCAGGCTTGCCTTGTGGGTTACTTGTATACTTTTGTGTTAACTTTTTTGTATTCCTTTTTCTTTTTGTATGTATACTTTGTAAATAAAAGGAATTGTTCAAAACACAGACTCATGACTACTCAATTTTTTTCTACAATTTAAACAGACTCATGATTGATATCTGCCCTATTTTTTCGCTTATCATCATACATAAAAATTGGAGGATTCGTCTCAATTTTCCTCTGAGACTTTTTTTATGTATTGCACATTTCTAACAATATAAAATTATCAAATTGAAATTTTAGATGCTACTAGATATTCATAATGTTCCTGCCACAAAAGATTTAGACTGAAAAAAGGATCAGTCATACCTACTGTAATCAAATGCCAGATAGCTTTCTGTGATACAGTAATTGTCATTTTGTAGTTTGTGATATTATACCCTCTCAATAATGAAGTCTTAATAAATAAACCTGGCAAAAGAGGAAGGTGCCATGAACTATAAATTGATTAACATTAGAAGTCATATCTCAAGTTTCATTAAATTTGCTATAACCCGCAATAGAAAACGGTATTCTATTACCTAAAATAATAATAATAATGCCCGTTTAGAGCCTTGTAGCTCATCAGTGATAACCCCTGCGGGAACCACTACGGTGGTAGTAGCAACCGTTACGCTCAAATTGTATTCAAAAATTGGCGATAATATATAAACAATAATTCTCTATCAACTGAGAGCGTAACCTGGGATGGTGTCAAAGGTCAGTGTAAAGCTATCGCCTTAACAACCTCGGCCACGGAGGCAGTATTCTATTACACTATTTATACAATATTCAAATGCTGTAGTCTTTTTGCTGGTTAAGTTTAAAATTGCATCAGCTATTTGAGGTAATGAGGTTTACAAGAAAATTCATTCATATATCCTGAGAAAAGTCTGGGAACTACACATGTGATGCCTCTCTCGATTCAAAAAACAAGAAAACTATTTTAACACAAATAATTATCACAAATTTGTATGCTGTCTGCCTTGACACTGATGGAACACCTCAGTCAGGTATGTGTTTGGACTGAAACAAAAGCTCAAGCTAAGGTATAAATCAGATCTTATAGATTTAGGGTGGCCAGGCACCTATATGACAAACCTCCCAAATTGGTGTAGGTGGTAGAGAAATTAGAATAAAATAACTTAATTAGTCTTGTACCGACAGGAATATACATTCTATAAATGTAAAAATAAAAACAAAGCATACTTGAGTTTATTTAAATCAGACTTAAGCCCATATGAATCAACTAATGTCTACTTCAATCGAGTCGATAGGGTCACTCTGGCTCCTATATGACAAACCTCCCAAATTGGTGTAGGTGGTAGAGAAATTAGAATAAAATAAAAGAATCAATTTCACTAAATTTTTATTATATATAAAATTTTAACAATGAAAGAAAGGTTTAAATACAAGTTTAAATCCTAATTAAGAATAAAATAGTTGACCTACAGTCGCACGAAGGTTGCAACAGATGCTCGTGAGGCTTCACCGTGATGAAACTTGACCTTTCTTGAGGTGGGCCAATAGCTTCGCAGTTGTTGTGATCATAAAGTTTGACATTACAATATCATTTTATGAACATAGATAATTTGTAGCATTGCATTTTGCAAGTTAAATTTCCTAGGTGTCTCTCGATCAGTTATATTGTGGGAGTATTCATGTTTTTTCAAAACTCGGTAGTATCAAATGATACATGTTTGCTTACCAAGCATGTGGTGGAGAGGCACCGCTCATCTCTAGTAAATACTTCACATTATATCTTTGGAATTTTAATCAAAGGTTACAGTGAGTTCAGGCTCCGTCGGCACCCTGATAAGTTAAACGTGACGAAACTTGAGGCATGACGTTATGTAGAGCCATCAATGAACAATGTCGAATGATGGAACAAATCCCAGGTGTAGTATTGCATTTTGCTTGTTATATTTCCTAGGTGTCTCTTGCACAGTTATATATTGAGAGATTATTTGGTTTTTAACATAAATTGAGTAAATGACATTGACATCTTACTACAGTAATTATTTATGTCTCATCCTCATCCGGATATCCAAGATCCACACCATAGCGAAAAGATTAATGAAGATCTCCTTTCACCACTCCAACTATCACCCCCACCTAAAGCCTTTAATCCCTCTGATATTATGTACACCATTAAACACCTCAAACCTCGTAAATCCCCCGGTTACGACCTAATAACTTCTGAAATCCTAAAACACCTTCCAAAAAAAGGAATCCTTTTCTTAACCTATATTTTCAACTCAGTCCTTAGAACTACCCACTTCCCCACCCAATGGAAGTTCGCAACTATTATTATGATACCAAAACCCTCCAAACCAGCTCATCTTCCTTCATCCTACCGACCTATTAGTCTCCTACCCGTCATGGGTAAAGTCCTTGAAAAGCTCCTACTTCGTCGACTGCTCCCTATACTCAATCAATACCTTCCCAACCACCAATTTGGATTCAGATCCCATCATTCCACTATCCAACAATGCCACCGACTTGTCGATGTCATTGCCTCCTCCCTTGAGAGAAAAAAGTACTGTTCAGCGGTCTTTCTTGACGAGGCTCAGGCCTTTGATAGAGTTTGGCATGCTGGCTTACTTTGGAAACTCAAGGGCGTCATTCCCTTTACTTACTTCCTTATTCTAAAGTCCTTCCTTGCAGATAGATACTTGAATGAATGAATGAATGAAAAATTGATTTATTTAATAAAAAAGTTTACAAAAATAGTTTTTTTTTACAAAATATATCAATAAGATCTCCTGGCCTATGGCCGTCGGAGTGCCACGACATTTTATTATTATTCGATCATTGCTAAAAATTATACATACAAATACACACTTACATACTTACGTACACACATTTATATATACACACATAAGACATACAAAAACATGCACACTGATGTATGTATTTTTTAATCTAATTTATTTCAAAAGTCATTCTATTGATGTTTCTAGTTTGTTTATTTTTATTTCATATCAGCTATACCTATGATTACGCTTAATATTAATGACCTTAAATTAAAACAACCAAAAAATATATACATCTCTGAATTAAATAAACAATAACTCCTTATAAGATTAAAATACTGACTCTATCATAAAATGATACATAATCATTAAATCTATCTTTTCCTTTTAAATAATTTAGCATACTTTGGTAGCATTATATATAAATATTTTTGTTATATTTAATAACAAAAATATTTATATATAATGCTACCAAATACTTAGATACTTACTTACCAAATAGATAGATACTTTCGGGTCAGTTATGGATCGTCATTCTCATCAATCTATGCTGTTAAGGCAGGAGTCCTCAAGGCAGTATTTTTAGGACCAGTCCTGTATCTTTTTATACCATGATATCCCAGATCACCATCAACAATCCTTGGAACCTTTGCCGATGATAAAGCTATCCTTTCAGTTCACGAGAGCCACATAATTGCTTCTGATATCACCAAAACTACCTCCTCCTTTTAGAGCCTTGGTTGAGGAAATGGAGGATTAAAATCAACGAACAAAAAAGTGTTCACGTCACTTTCGCCCTTCGTATTGATACTTGTCCTCCAGTCACCCTCAATCAAGTTCTCATTCCTCAATCATCCTCCGTCCGATATCTTGGCCTAACCTTGACAGACGATTGAACTGGCAGCTACACACTAAAAATTAAACGTACTGACGTTACAAGACGATACAAGTTCTTGCTGCGTCTTTTAGAATAGGTCAAAATTATCACTGAGCAACAAGCTTCGAATTTATAATGTAGTCCTAAAACCCGCGTGGGCCTATGGTCTAGAAGTGTGGGGTAGCACCAAGCCTTCCAACTCTCAACGCCTCCAAACCCTCCAGTCAAAAATCCTAAGGAAAGTCACCAATGCTCCATTCTATGTTTCAAACCTTACCATCCATAATGACCTCAATGTCCCATTTGTCAGGAGACCTCTCCAAATCCCGTTATCAAAAATTCCATGAATCCCTTATCGATCATCCAATCCTCTTGTACAACTCCTTTCCTCTGAAACCCTTCCGGACAATCCTGTCAGACGTCTGAGACGGCAGTGGCCAGAGATCAATTAAACCGCTATAATCTGCCTCCCCCTAAGGGTACTGCAGCCTCCTCCAGCTAAAAAGCTGTGGCTATGATAGCCCTCTTATGAGACCTTAGCTGTCGAGGCTGCAGGCTCTTTAGGTTATATGCTCCCATCTTATCTTTCATATTTTTTTTATTTTTTTTTTTATTTTATTTATTTATTTAATTTTTTTTTTTTATTTATTTTTTTTTATTTTTTTTTTTTATTTTTTTTATTATTTTTTTATTTTATTTTTTTCTTTTATTTATTTATTATTTTTTTATTATTATTATTATTATTATTATTATTATTATCTATTTACCCCTATATTTTGGCTAGCTTAATTACTCCCGCCTGAGTGCAATCACTGGATTGTTTCTCTAACAAGTCTCTCAAGCCACTAAAACCATTCAACTCTAATACTTGTAACAATCATAATTGTGTTGTATTACTCAATAAAATATGTTAAAAAAAAAAAAAAAAAAAATGAAGTTGATTCAACTTTGCAAGTCTCCATGCATCCTTTATTAATTAACAAAAATCTAGCATGCACGTCTTCTAGATATACAAATGAATAAAGATGTTGACATTTCACTTAAATTATGCACGGCATCAATGTACAGAAGTGACTCGAGCAACTTATCTACAAAGTTACTAATTCCATACCACAAATGCTGATATACATACTTCTTTCAGTATAAACGAATTACCTTTGTCGTTGAAACCAATAATATACGATATTATCTTAATAAGAAGTCAAAAATAGTACAAAAACACCAGAAACAAACGAGTGCAAAATGTAAACAAAAACATTAGATTTTACTACCGTATTTATTTCAGAAAAATCTACTAAACTCACTCATTTTGTTCTTTTCGATAATATAGATGTCCAACTTTCGATTTCAGAACATTCCAAGAGTTTAAATAATATGAATTATATTAAAAAAGTCAAAAAACGGAGAGTCCAAAATGCACAAAAAAAGGTCACATTTCACTACCGTATTTTATTCGGAAAAATCGAACAAACCACACTTGTTTTCTTTCCTAACGTAAATATAGATGTCCAACTTTCGATTTCATAACATTTCAAGAGTTAAATACAATAAATTATATAAAAAACACCTCCTAAAAATTTTGTCCTATGCTAATACATGGGGAAAATCTTTTGTTTAGAAAATGAATTCTTATCACAACTGTTCTTCTCGTTCTTCTTTGGGTTTCTTCGTTTTCTTTTTGTTCTTCTTAGAAAGAATTGCCAACTATGAAGCTGAAGTCCAGCTGTCTATTCACAAGATTCTAGGGATTCTATGGGAAGGATATTTTAAAATTTGATATTTAGGTATTTAACCCAGGTTAAGTGTGTTATTTATTGCATTTTTATGCGGGTTTAATCTATTTACGGTTTGATTTTGAGAAAATGTATTCATTTCATTTTTACTAATTCTGCGATTTTTATTAAATATTTATTTTTATAGTTGAAAATATAAATTATTTATTATAAATTTGAATATATATTTTTAAACTTTTTAGTACATATTACTAAATTTTAATTAATGGTTGTATTTTATTAATCCAAAGGCTAGTGAACAAATAGGAATAATCCAATTTCTTTTCTTTTTATTGAGAATTACAATTTTAATTGCAAATTATAATCCAATAATAATACCATACGGGTGTAATCTCATTATTGAATAAATTGAAACTAAATAAAACCTCGATTCGTCTAGCTATGATTATGATTGGCGTTTTCAACAACGGTAAAGTCTGGTGCGCTAGCGATCGAGAGACAATAACATGTTCACCTAAGATAACGAAGAAAGTTTTTTGTAATCGTTTTTTGTCTTGCGCCTCGCCATTTTCTTTGTTTGGTTTCTATTTTTAAAATAATCCATAAAATAAAGGATAATAATTGGACCACAATTATCATTCTTTCAAAAGTGATAGAACATTTACATGTGATCAATGCGGGTCCCGTTTTACAGAAAAATATAATTTTCGGAAACGCTTTATAAAAAAGGTTTGTAAAGGGGTTATAAAAAAACATGTTTAAATGCGTTGAATGTGACAATGCTTACAGCACAATGATAGAGCACAAGAAATAAGAACATTTGAAAGTTATGAAACTTTTTAAATTGAAAAATACAAGAAGAAAAGGAAAGTACTACAAAATTTATTGTGTGGCAAAATGTCATGTTGCCACACATTTTGCCACATGTTGCCAAAAAAATGCATTTGTCATTGAGATGGATTTTACAAATCTAAATCAACCGGTAAGAGACTTATAAAACTTTTGGGCGCCAATATGATCAATGGTCACTGTCCAGCTAAAATGTTTTTGACCATCTCTTCCACAAGTTCGTACGATTTAGAGTATACTCGTACATCCACTCGTGTTGAGCATGTATTATTGTGTTGAGTGCCTGTATAATCACAGTGCCTCATTATTCAGGCACTCTAACTTTAGCTAAGTCGGAGCGAGAAAAATTCGCTACAATAGACCAAAAAAATCCTTTGTACGTTATTTTAGATCAAGTAAGAGAATCACTGGTTGATAGAAACGTTTATCAGATCCATTTACTTAAAATGTTTATAAAATATTGTTAACATGTATAACTCAAATAAGAATGAAGTTTTGGATAAGGAGGCTCATCTGAGTGTTCATGCCTGTGTTAGCAGATGCAGAATTTCGATAATAATGCTGAGCAAATTTATAAACCGCAAGGTCATGTCCTGGAAGAGCACATATTTTTAGAACAAGATGATTTTATCTTAATCATATTTAACGATGATCAACAAGACATTTTAATCTAAAGGAATATGGCAGTCATGTCGTGTGCCTAGATGGAACATATGTTCTTAACCCTTACAATTTTGAACTTTATACAGTGCTTGTTCTTGACGACATGAGGTAAGGATTCCCTGCTGCTTTCATGATTTCTTACAGAGGCGACACCTTTGACATTATTCTTTCAAATAATAAATCAAATCAAAAAATAACTTTATTGCCATAATAGAATTAAACATAGTATACAATAAACAATGTAATTATATAATTTGAGAATTAACAAGAATAGAGAATACACTTTAGAAAATACAATTTTAAAAAATATACTATTACTAAGGCAATCCCACTAGACTATAAAGTCTGAGTGTGGGGTTTTATAAAGTAATTAATAGAATTTTAGTTACAGGAAGGTTTTAATTCAAAAAATAGTACATTAAAAATAAAGAGAAACAATAAGTAGTGAGATAATGACTCCAACGAGCCAATAAATGAAGTATAAATAGAATTTACAAAAAAGTGAAGTCTTAATACATGATAATTGTGTTTAGTAGTCAAAAAATTTAGAATAAAATTAAATGGTCAAAACAAAAATATTTAGTTTTTTCTTGAATGTGGAAACATTTATTGAAAGTTTTATATCTAAAGGTAATTTATTATACAGAGACAGACCACTGTGGTAAAGGGAATAAAGTTTACTTTTTTTACAACATTCTTCAATAAATAATTGGTTATCAATTTTTTTCTGGTATTGTAGCAGTGATTAATCGAATTAAATAGATTGATATTTTTATAAATAAACATTAGCACAGATCTAGAATGAAGCTGATGGAGGGTCATTAAGTTAGTTTCTTTAAAAAGCTGAATAGTACTGTAATCTTTTGGTTTATTATATATTATTTTAATGATATTTTTTTGAGTAACAAAAATTTTATTTAAATTCTTTTTAGAACAATATCCCCAAAAAGTTAGTCCATATAACACTCTACTTAAAAAAATTGCATGATAATACATTAACATTTGAGGTATTGAAGCTATTCTCTTAATCCTATAACAGGTAAGTCATGCTTAAAGTTCTACATAAATTATTAACATGTACATTCCATGACAAGGTTTGATCAATATAAACCCCAAGATATTTAGTTGACACTTCTTGTTTAATTATTGGACACTGACAATTATTAATTTCATTGGGAAGATGTGAATGGAAAATAAGTTCACGGTTTGCACTATCAAGATCTTTGTAAGAAAAGTCTATCCAACACGTTTTATTAACATTAATTTTAAGTTTATTAAACTTCAGCCAGTCATGAATTAAGAATATAGCTTTTTCGGCTTTAGTTTTAAGAGTAAACCAATTCTTTTCTGATAGAGTGACAACAGTGTCATCTGCGAAACAACTTAATTGAGCATCTAGAATTAGTTTTAACAATTCATTAATATAAATTATAAAAAGTAATGGCCCCAAGGAACTACCCTGGGGCACTCCAAATTCAACAGGCAGAGGATCACTTAATTCACCTTTGATTTTTAACCTCTGAATTCTACCTTTAAGGTAAGTTTCAATTAATTTTAAATTCTTATTTCTAATACCATAATTATGAAGTTTATTAATTAATATATCATGGTCCACTAAGTCAAAAGCTTTGCTTAAGTCAAGAAATATAGCTAAAGTTTTATTCTTTCTATTCAAACCATTAATGACATTTCTAAGTAACATATCAATAGCATTTTCAGTTGAGAGCTTAGTTCTAAATCCAAATTGCCTGTCATCAAACAGATTAAATTTCGTAAAATGTTCATCAATTCTATTTTTGATACACATTTCTATTATTTTTGAAACATTGCTAAGTAGAGAAATTGGTCGGTAATTATCAAATATGTTTTTATCCCCATTCTTAAAGATTGGAGTTACAATTGAAGATTTCAATATAGTAGGAATCATCTCGGCAAACCGCTGAGAGCTGAAACCTTTATGTCTAACATGGCCGAGCAATTCTTTTTAGCCTGGTCAGCAGTAATGCCTTATGTTGATAGATTTAGACTATTTTGCTCTTGGGGTGTTAATAGAGCCTAGAGAAAGAATTTGAGTAAAATAAAAACACAAGAAAAAAAAGTTTTTATAAATCTTTAAAAGTTTTAGCAACGCAAACAAATAAGCAACATTTTAAACAAATGTTTCTAAAAAAATTGTACAACGATGCGGAATGCAATTTGGATAAATCAAATACAAACATCATATTTAATTCAAAATTAAATAAGAAATAATTTTTATTTGATACTATAAAGTAAATATTTAATAACTTTTTGATAAAAACCGTCGAACTAGAAAAAAATTAAAATGAAATAATACATTTCCTCAAGAACAACCCGCAAATAGATTAAACCCGCGTAATTTATTTGAAAAAAACCAAATAAAATACACTAAACCTGGGTTAAATCTCTAAATATCACATTTTAAAATATCCTTCCCATAGAATCCCTAGAATCTTGTATTTAACAAGTATCAGTGTTGCCTGGATTTTAACGAAAATTAAGTTGGCTACTCTGTTTACCTCCATGACTTTGCAATAACAGCTGTTTTATATTCTCTTTTATTTGCAATTTAGATTTGTTTACCTTTTTTGTCAGTTAATTAAAACAATTACTTTTCGGGAATTCATTTATCCATATTATATTTAGTTGTAGTTTATAACGAGTACCGTTAAATATATATTGTGATGTAAAGGGGGACCCAAGGGGTATTCCTTGCATTGTAGATCTTAATTTAGAATTATTCCTTGATCCTTGTGGTGTCCTTCCGCCTTGTCCGCTTTTGTTGTTAGTATGTTGGTAGCCCTGCCCCGGAGGCCCTAGAACCTTGCGAAATCCCGGGAATAGTCAGTCTACTTCGAGTTCGGCCCCCGCGTTCCCTCCTCTCCGGTAAATTAAGTATTAAGTTTAGTTTGATCTTATTAATTAATCTTTTATCTATAATTATATTGTTCTCTATCTGTGGCACGTCAAAATGGCTTGAATTATTGCCGTCCACCCTTTACCAGCCTTACAAGAACCTTTAATTTAAATAACTATTTCGCCGCCCCTTTCACGGGCCCGTTTCCTGAGTTATCTGTAGCCTTGCCCCCAAGTACGCTTCAGATTTGGTAGCAGATCGCTAAGATCTTCGTTTTCCATGTATTTCAGGTATAAAATGTCCAAATTTAATCTATAAATTTAAAAATTTCACCAAAAGAAAGTTACGGCGTAATAGCCTTACCAGATCATTTTTCCCTTCTAACTTTTCAAATAGTAGTGTTTCATTGTTTAATCCATTAAAATCCATACATTTTATGGTTAATTTAATTGTTTTAATATCAATTGTGCCCAATTTTAAAATTTTTTTGTCACAATGTGCCACAAATTTAGTAGGTTATGTGCCCTTTTGTAACTACGTGAATTTGAACTTTGTACCGGAGAGGAGCAGGGGTCGATCTTGACGCGGCTCGGGGCGTATTCATTTTTTTTAATATTAAATTTATTTTTTCCGGCCAATTATTATTTTGAATCCAAATCTCTTAAATTAAAATTAAATTTTATTTAAACTCTTGAAATCGTAAGTCATCGTATTTTATCACCATCGTCTTTTGTCGACTTCGAAAGAATTCGCGGGAAATGGCAGCCTGATTCATCAGTGATTGATTCTCGAAAGCGCTCTGGAGTGATTAACCTTATCCATCTTTAAAGACACCACATCACCTAAACAGATAACCTCGATCTTTTATTACCTTTTTTTTCATTTTTATTTCTTGTGTTATTTACTTTTGCTTAATTTACTACCTTTCTTGTGAGGTTCACTATAGTACCTTTCCAATTATTAATAATTTATTTAAGGAACATTAAGATGGTTTATACTTTGCAAAATTTACCTTCAGTAACTTCTTGGATTAAAGACCTTAACAAAGGCCAGTTGATAAGTCAATGCCATGCGCTGGACATACCAATATGCCCAGAATATACCGCAGACTTACTGCGTGGTCTCTTATGGAACTTTGTAAAAATAAAAAGTAGAAGTTGTTTAGGTGAAACATCTAATGTTAGTAATATGAATGCTGTTACTATGCATAATATGCCTGTTATGTCAGTGGTGAGTGCGACGACTGACCTTCCTGTTTCTGTTCCTAACACCGTCAGTTATACTATGTCACTTGAAGATAGTGACATGTCTTTATGTTCAACTATTACTACTACTATAACAACAACGTGTACCCCTACGACCACACGTAGTTCTTATCAAATACCTAATATATTTCCAGATGAAAAATTCCGAAGTGTTGGCCTACATATTCCCCATTCTGCTAGTATATTCACTAATATTGCTACATCTTGTAGAGGTGACCCAGATGTAACATCTGCTAATAGATATAGTTCTTCTGTACACGCTAGTAGCAATCCTTTTATGGTTATGCCGCCTTCACAAGGCAGTGAGCCGATTAATCTTAATCATGTTAGTACTAGTAGTCAAGTGCCACCTCATATACCTTCTAATGTATACATTGACCCTAATTTACCCTCTCACCATCGTATGTCCTCTTTACCAGTTATAATACTCAGAAGTGGTGATTTCAAATGAATAGAGAAAATGGTTTAAAACTCAATTAATAGATACTTTAGAATTAATTACAAATATAATATAAATAACAATAACGTAACGATGACGTAATAATGTAGCTTCTATGAAGACTACATGGCGAATGGCACTGACTGCAGTCACACATGAGCCTTTTATAGATAAAGATTACAGATGGATAATCTAATATCTTAGGTTACAAATATGATAAGCTAGCATGATTCATCTATTGAGAGGTATAAAACTACTAAATAATATTATAAGTATAAATAACTGTATAACTTCTCCCTCCTTAAGAGTGAAGTGTCCTCACGAACTTGAACTATATCAAGTGATGTAGTTGGTAAATTTAAGAAAAATATAATTTTAGAAGAAGATGAAAGCGTCCTCTTTCATTCACAATACTTAATTACAAATTGCAAGTATAATTATTTAATAGCTTTATACTTAACTGAATTATTAATTATAATTTGGTAATATAACATTTATATTTATGGTTAGTAATAATTTTAATACATTATATAAAAAAAATAGTCAAAAATGCTATATAAACATTTTTTCTTGAAAGTGTTTAATTTTAATTAATTTTGACTTTATGCTGCTAAATTTATAAGTTTACTTAACATAACAATAAGAAATATTATCAAAACATGTCTATAACTAGGTAAATTTTTTTCTAATAATAAAAATCCTAATTGAGCAAATAATTCTACAAAAATTTGGTAAAGTAAAAATATTAAAATTAATCAATTTAGCATATATCATATTGAAATAATATAATATACATTCATAAAATATATAAAACTACTAGTTTTAATTGTTAGATTCATAAGATATAAATTATTTAATTATTATTAATTTATTAATAATACTTTATTAATTAATTGAAATATGTAGATAGAAAATTTTTGTTCTTTAGGAAAAGTAAAGGCTTGTAAAATCAAATTACAAATAATTTAGAAAATATTATTAGTAATAGTATAACTACGTCTTAAATAAGATGATAACAGTAATATGAAACATTTAACAGAATGAAAAAAACAGCATTTAACAGTAAAATTAAAATATTTTCATTAATATTTAAACTTCATATGTACTTGTATAGGTTAAATAATAAGGGCCTCATACAATAAGTTATTTAAATGAAATATTTTAAATGTGAAGCATTCTTTTACATGGTTAACATTAATAAAAAATTTAATAAGAGTGCTTTAATAATATTAAAGTATCTACAAATCTTTTTACCACAAACAAAGGAAAAGTAAAAATAATATATGCTACATATTTTCTTACTAATTTTACTACTGTTAGTATAGTTAAAAAGTATTAATCATTATCATAAATTAAGATAGTTGATCATTATAATATTAAAGATTAACTTCAGTCACAATTGCAATAATTTAAATAAACTTGTCCTTTAGTACCCAAAGGTTGTTTTAATGTATAGAGAAAGACCCTAAATTTTAGTTAAACAATGCATTTTCAGATGTATAATGATCCTTCAACATGAGGTATTTAACAGTAAAATAAAAGAGAAAATTTTACTATTATTAATTCTTAAAATGTATTGAAGTTAATATTTAACTATTATTAAATTTTATTATAATATTAAAGTTACAAAAGTTTTTATTAAAACTTGAAGCAAAATAAATATAATTGTTCACATGATTACTTATTAGTTTAATTCTATTAGTTATTTTTAATTAAATTAATATTAGTATGTCTTTAAATTATGATAGCAAAGCATTATATAAACATAAACCTAAATAAAGATTACAATATGAAGATTAAGATAGGAAACACATCAGAATATGTTAAAGTCAGAAGAGGACTTAGACAAGGTGATTTGCCCTCGGGCAAAAATTTTCAATGCAATGCTTGAAAAAGTGTTTAAGATGTTGGATTGGAGTCAATATGGTGTTAAGATAAATGGTAAAAAGCTTAATAAAATAAAATTTGCAGATGATGTACTCCTCATAGCTAATTCCAAAAAAGAAATTGAAAAAATGCTAAATGGACTCTCAGAGGAAACAAAAAAGATCGGCTTGAAAATAAATTTTGAGAAAACAAAGATAATGCTAATCAACATAGGTAAGGAGGATGAGATCATTATGGACGGGAATGTAATTGAAGAAGTAGAGCAGTTTATTTATCTAGGTAAATTATTAGCAAAGAAAAAAGGTTCGGAAAAGGAGCTGGATAGAAGAATTGGATTGGCTGGAAGTCTTATAACAAAATATAGAAGATTATTTCGTTCCAATGTTGAGATGAATAAGAAGATTAAGCTATGGCAGAGCGTTGTTAAACCAGTCCTGCTATATGGCTGCGAGACGTGGATATTAACTTCAAAACATATTAACAAACTAAGAATATCTGTAAGGAGGATGGAGCGAAGTATGCTCAAAATTAGTAGAAAAGACAGGAAGTCAAATTTATGGATTAGAAATAAGACAGGAATGGAAGACATAGGCAGAACAGCAGTAGAAAGAAAATGGAAATGGGCGGGCCATCTAATAAGAGTGACAGATGAGAGATGGAGCAGAACAATACTGGACTGGTACCCGAGGGATCTGAAGAGAAAAAAAGGAAGACCAAGCACTAAATGGGACCATGAGATGAAGAGATGCTGCGGAGGAGTCACGTGGAAAAGGGTGGCAATGGACAGAGAGGAATGGAGAAGAATGAAAACGGTCTATTCACAAGTTTGGTTACCTACTGATTAGAGTTTTTAAACTAATAGTTGAAATAATTAAGTTAAAAATAAGTTAAGTTATTGTCAGTATAAGTCTAAGTTAAGTGTAGTCTAGTCTAAGTACTTTTGTGTGCGTATGTAGATGTCTATATATATGTAAGTGTATGTATGTATATATAAGTATTTGGGTATGTTTATGTTTATGTATATTCATGTATAGTGAGTTTAAAACTTTGGTTATAATTATTAAATATTAAAGTCTTTATTATTTATTGTCTTATTAGTTGTAATACATTATTAATTTCTTAAAGATATATATTTATTAATATTAGTTTGATTTTTACAATATGTACATTATCAATTTATACTTATTATTATTTTTTCTGAATGTTCAGATTGATAGTTTAATCAAATAATTATTTTATTTCTGTAGAAGATTCATTAGTACTTATTTAAGTAATCATAATTTATGTTTATCCTTATGTTATTAATATTACTAATTTGTTATATATATTTATTAATATTAACCACAAATTTTACTAAATTTTATTTTTTGCATGTATCGTAAAATTATTTTTAATTATTTTTGTAAATTAATTCTAAAGAATAATCTGAGAGCGAACTCAATTAACCACAGCTCAGGCTGATTTAATCTTATAAAACTATAATCCAATATTGTGAAATTGTAAATGTATTATGGATTAATAAATGGTATATATTATTATTATTATTATTATACCAACAACCTTTAGCTTAGAATTACATATTTAAAATAAATAATTATTGTATTAATTACTACTAAATATAAAATATTATTAATTAGGTATTACATTACACAATAAATTAATTAATAAAATAAGATATGATTATTATTAATATATTAAATATAAATAATATATTTATTATCATGATGAAATAAAATAACTAAACCATTTTTATTTTACAATATTACAAATTTAACATACTTTGTATAGTTTATTAATATTATCTATTATTATTACGTTCATACTCTACTGTTTATTACTACTGTATTATTTATTTATTACTTGATATCGCTATAATAATGCTAATTATTGTTTCATTTTTAATACATATTATTCATATTTTAAGTTATAAGGTTTATAAGAGAAAATGTTTGATCAGATCTTATAAATTTTAAAAGCAAAATAATTTTTCTTTATACCTAGATTTGAATATTTCCATCATTAGTTCAAAATTAATATTATTACATGAATTCAGCATCGTTTTACAAATATTTATATCAGAATAAGGACTGAAATAAAATGAGTTTGTATGATAATATATTTGATATATATGAGCAATATTATTATGATAGATTCTGGAGTTTAATTTTATTGGCTCTTGGGGCATAACAGTTTATAATATTTAGATATTTCTTTAAATTTAAAGGATTTTCGAGGTTTTCTTTAGAAGTTACATGGCTAAGTACTGTTTGTTTATATTTGA
>JACMZG010001863.1:397658-598314 GCA_018340805.1 Microvelia longipes
GTTTTCAATTGAATACAGTGAGGCTTCTTCTTTAGTCTGCCAATGTTCATTAAAACAGAGAACATCATAAGGTTCTGGTTGTGTGTTTGAAAGAAATACTTCTACCATTGATTTTTTAGTGCAAGATAATCCTTGAATATTATGAAATAGCAAATTGATTATATTTACAATGTTTTCTGATATTTGACTCTTATTGTCTATTTGATGAATTAAATTAGTTTCACATGTAGAGTTAATGTCAACAATAGATTTTCCTCCATTTAGAGATTTCGTCTTTATTTTGCTAAAAAATTGCCAACAGCCTTGTTAAAGCAACTTCTGACTTTGTAAAAAATATCTTCTCCTATTTCATTAGCTAGCTCTTCTAACCATTTGTCTGCTATTCTTTTTTTTTCCACTCATACTTATATGCAAGCCATGCCTAGTATAATGTTTACTTCTTTCTAGTAAGTTGTTAATTTTTATGAATTTTATGTTATCTCTTAACCTTATGACATTCAATGTAAAAGTAATTTCACCTTAACTATTGAGTTTTCTATTGATTAGATGCAGTGTAAAATTATAGTTGTAAGATTTTGATGAAAAATGAAAATGACTGAAAAATTCCATTTTAAATTGAGTTGAGTTGAAAGTCTCTGGGGAATTAACAAATGTGCCTCTTGAATGGAACCCAGACAGACCTGTCTCACCTCAACCCTATTATTTGTTGACATTACTTTATTCAACACTATTATAGTACAACACACGGTTACAATCAGTTGACAGCATGGTTAAATAATGCGAGGGAGCCAATGAGGTTAGTCCTGGATGTCAAACCACGTCAGGCCTACCTTGGTACCTCAACACTATTTTCCCACACTGTCAACCCATTATAACTGTGTGCCAAACTATAATATTATTCAATAAATGTAAAATTATTATTTTATTATTATATCATATAAATTATTATAGTCCAAATATAAATAACAATTATATTTTTATATGTATTTATATAACATATATAAATAAATATATCAAGGTAGACTGTGTTTGCTGTCGCCTTGAGATCTTGACGGCATTAATTTCCTCTATTAGTTCATTTTTAATTGATTATAGTTACAACTTTTGTTATTCAGTAATTTATTTATTTATTATTAATAAGATAATTAAGACATTTATTACGGGCTGAGTCCAATTTACAAAAATATAAATAATTACACATAAAATTTAAATAAATTGCACAAAAATAATTAAAAATATAAAACTTATTGTGAAAACAAACATATTATAATTATAAAACAACAAAAAAATGTCTAAAAAGCTTTGTAACAAATAATAAAAGTAAATTAAATTTTTTTTTTTTTTTAAATTAAATGTATTTATTTATTTTTTAATTAGTATATTACTAATATACTAATTAAGTATAGTACTGTAGTAGTACTGAATTTTAATTTATTTATAACTTATTTTGTATCTTATTCAATTCTTTTTTGAATGCCTACTATATGTTGGTTCATATGAGGACACGAGCCTCATTGTAAATGTTGTTGTGACATCATTAACCCAGTTTGTTGATAAAGCTAAAATAAAAAAAAAACATAAAATTTAATATTAAAATGTTTGCCTGGAAAAAGATTTAATCCTTAAAATTTAGATTTTTTTTGTTTTTTAGAAATAAAAAATTGTAAATAAAAGTAAATACCAAGTTTTGAAGCAGTTGGTTTTAAATGTATTTGAAAAATATAATAAAAAGAAAACAATAATCTTTGTTTTGGTGTTAGATATACAGAGTGTTTCATATAAAGTGTCCACCAGAAAAGGAAGTGATAGTACTCCTCAAAAGGAACAAAAATGTCCTATAATATAAACCCCAATATCCAACCGTTTTCCCACAAGGTCAAATTTAATATTTAAAAAAAATATTTGACCTCACATCATGAAATTGTTAATAGGGTTTTAACTGATGAAGCTAGAAAGGTGAAATTGGTCTCATTAGAAAGCTGAGTAAATTTCCTAAAGGACAAACTACTAACTATGTCAAATATTTTAGAACTACTGCCCAAAAATTTGCATGAAAAATGATTTCTTGAAAAAATCTAATTTCATGGAATTTTTATGGTGGGGTATTAGAGGAAGTAAGAGATAAGTAAAAGTTTAGCCACGAATGGAAAAAACTTCTATTATGATCACCCTTTAAGGAAATCTAAATATTTTTATACATTCAATAGTCAAAAATGTAAGCTATTGTTGCAAAAACTGATACCTTTTGTCGTATAAAAGAGAAAATAATGTGTTATTTTAACAAAATATTTTTTTTTCGAAAGTCATTTAATAATACGGTTTTAGACTCTAGAAGGTAAAATAAACATATTTTATACTTACACATTTTTCTCTAAAACCACTCTTTTCTTTTGCTTTAGAGATTTTTAATTATTTTATGTACCATGTATTTAACATTGTAGAGGTATGCAAAAATGCCAAAAAATATCAGTTTTTCAACTTCTAGGAAGAATGGCTTAAAATTTTGTATTGAATGTATGATGAAGTTTTGGTTTTCATAAAGGGCAATCATAAGAGAAGTTTTTTCTTGGCTATACTTTTACTTATCTCTTACCCTCTAATACTTACCTCTAATACCCTACCATTAAAATTCCATAAAATTCAATTTTGCAAAAAAACATTTTTCATGCGAACTTTTGGGCAGTAGTTCTAAAATATTTGACATAGTTGGTAGTTCATCTTTTAGGAAATTTATTCAGCTTTCTAATGAGACCAATTTCGCCTTTCTAGCTTGATCATTTAAACCCCTATTAACAATTTTATGATGTGAAGTCAAATATTTTTAAAAAATATAAAATTTGACCTTGTGGGAAAACGGTTGGAGTTCGGGGTTTATAGTATAGGACATTTTTTGTTCCCTTTCAAAAGTAGAGTCACCTCCTTCTTTGGTGGGTACATTATAAACACCCTGTATTTAAACATTTATAAAGTTTATTTATTTATTTTAATGTGTTTTATTTAAATACTAAACAAACTATACTGTGATAATGTTATCACTAATTGACCTGATAAAGAGGTAGATGACCTCTCCTCCATATTGTTGCCTATAACATTACATCTCTTGTAAATCTCATCTCTAATAAACCAATCAAATAAATACTGTGCCATTCACTTGTCTTATTTCATAAGTTTTGATTTTCTAATCTTAGTTAGTTTGTGATTGGTTGGTTGAAAGGTTTTGATAGCTTTGTCTAAGTGTGCTTTTAAGTGCTGTTGTCATATTGTTGAAATTAAAAATGTTAATTTAGAATATTTAGAGTGACTGTTGGACTGAGTGTTGGCTGTTGGACTGAGTGTTAGCTGTTAGCCTGTGAGTTGAAGCATGGAATGTTATCTATTTAATCAATTGAACTACTGGGGAGAGAGTGGAGAGTGCATTCTACTGAGGGGAGCTATTAGAAATAATTTTTTACCTCTGATAATTTATAGTGTCATTTGATTCTACCGAGTTTTGCAAAACATAAATAATTGACACAATATAATTTTGCAAGAGACACCTAGGAAATGTAACAATCAAAGTGCTATGCTGCATGCTTACATGTACTTGCTACACAAGGCAAATGTTCCATCATTGGGTATTTGTTATTATTGATGGCTTGACATAATGTCCTCGTCTATATTTTCCCTATGTCTAACTCATCAGCCAGAACTAACTCATCAGGCAGAACTAAAGGCCAGAACTAACTCATCAGGCCAGAACTAACTTTGTCCTTTACTTAAAATCCCTATTTTTTATTCTAAAAAAACCACTTGATGAATTTGTAGTGGTGCAGGTGTAGCGCGTACAGTGTTGCTACACATGGGTGCAGTGTTGACCAGAACCGTGTGCTTACACCTATTATTACCGGCAGTGTTCATTAGTACTTTTTAGTTTTGGGATCTATGGGTATTGAATATTATAAATAGTAAATTATCGCATGAATCTTTGTTATTTATGCAATAAATGGTTATTTATTTATTTATGGGTATTGAAATGTGGACTACAACTGAATAAAGTGGATATCAATTATTTTGCCCCTTTTGAATGAGTTTGAGAAGCAAAGGTTAACTCTAGGCTGAAAGCTTTGTGATGGTTTTGTGTGAACAAATACATGCTGTTCACTACATATGACAATTAGAACTAGAGTCCCAAAATGTATCATGAACAAATTCTTTAATTGGCTCAAAATCAGTTTCAGGTCAATAGAAGTTGTTTGGAGCAATAAAAAATGTATTGATTTTTTTGGGGGCAGCACCCCCAAAATTCTAATAGACAAACATTTGGGTTGCTATTCTTACAAATTTAATGTATGAAAAACTTTTCCAACAAGCACTTAGAAACCTACAGGAACTCATTTGACAACCTGTGACTTTTTCAGGTCAAACGCTCTACAATATTGTTGTTTGCGTGAAAAACTTACTATATGACATGTTTACTTTGTTTATAGATTAGAAATGATTTTTTAGCCAATTTCCTTAGGACAAATGAGCTTATGAGGTTAGGTTCTAGACACCTGTTGCTATTTTATCAGCTGTTTTGGTTACATCAGCTTTTTGCAACACTGGAAAAAGTGTGTTGCTTGATTACAACCAATACTGTTGGTTGTCTCTTTGTTGCAGACTGTCTGTTGTTTGTTTATATGTGTGTTTGTTGTTACAGCCACAACACCAAGGGTACCCAGTGGAACCACCCCAGGACAGGCAAGAAGAAGCAGGTCTCTGGAGGTAACTCCTCTTCTCTAGTCTCACTATTCATCAGTTCCTGCCAATTAGTTCTTGTCCCAATCCAGTGGAATATTACCAACTTTGAAGAGCTGAATAACAAATTGTTGAAAGTTTAAGACGGGTGGTGTGCTGACTAGCTCACTATAACTATAGCTTTGTTACCTCTAAATCGAACGCTATAACTATAACTATATAACAAGAGAACTAATCTGATCAATATTTAATACTTGACTGACAATTAGACTTATGTCAAGCAGATGAGACTGCACTATATTTATAATTGTCCTCAACCTTTGAAAAAGTACCAATATTCTCACTTACAGCAGTAGACTGGGTTTTGATACATCGGAGACGGCAGGGAGGGGGGGGATTAAAGAACTGACTGTAGTAGGATGCATCTCCCCAGATTGCAAAGCACTTTAATGTTTATCTTCATCAGAACTTATCGAATGCAGCTTACTGTTTTCAAACAACACCCCCCCCCTAATTTCCCATTAGCTTATAATTAATTGATATTTCATGATTTCAATCATAAAATTTTAATTTTTAATTAGGGGCTCATTCAGGGGTATAGAATCAAAATTTTAAATTTCAACAAAATATCTTAGGTATTTAATTGAAAACATAATTTCTAAAAGTATTCTCTCTGTCTAAACAACTCTTTTTTCTATGGAATCTATGAACTCGATCCATTGAGAATATTCATATCATAAGCTCCATTCATTGAGAAAATACAGAACAGGAGCTCAATTGAGAAAATAAAGATCATGACCTCAATTGAGAAAATAAAGAACATGACCTCAATTGAGAAAATAAAGAACATGACCTCAATTAAGAAAATACAGAACATGAGCTCCATTCATTGAGAAAATACAGAACAGGAGCTCAATTGAGAAAATACAGAACAGGAGCTCAATTGAGAAAATAAAGAACACGAAATTGAGAAAATAAAGAACACTCAATTGAGAAAATAAAGAACACGACCTCAATTGAGAAAATAAAGAACACGACCTCAATTGAGAAAATAAAGAACACGACCTCAATTGAGAAAATAAAGAACACGACCTCAATTGAGAAAATAAAGAACACGACCTCAATTGAGAAAATAAAGAACACGACCTCAATTGAGAAAATAAGAACACGACCTCAATTGAGAAAATAAGAACACGACCTCAATTGAGAAATACAGAACATGACCTCAATTGAGAAAATACAGAACATGAACATCTGAGAAAATACAGAACATGAGCTGAGAACATTTGAAAAAACAGAACAGAGCATCCATTGAGAAAATACAGACATGAGCTCCATTCATTGACAAAATACAGAACATCTCCATCCAAAATACAGAACATGACCTCAATTGAGAAAATACAGAACATGAGCTCCATCCATTGAGAAAATTACAGAACATGAGCTCCATCCATTGACAAAAATACAGAATTCATGAGAACTCTCCATCATTGACATTCAATTGAGAAAATACAGAACATGATTTCAATTGAGAAAATACAGAACATGAGCTCCATCCATTGAGAAAATACAGAACATGAGCTCCATTCATTGACAAAATACAGAACATGAGCTCCATTCATTGACAAAATACAGAAACATGACCCAATTGGACAAATACAGAACATGAGCTCCATCCATTGAGAAAATACAGAACATGAGCTCCCATCTATTGACAAAATACAGAACATGAGCTCCATTCATTGAACAAAATACAGAACATGACTCAATTGAGAATGAGAAAATACAGAAGAGAAAATACAGAACTGAGCTCCATCCATTAGAAATACATGAGCTCCATTGACAAAAATACAGAACATGACCTCAATTGAGAAAATACAGAACATGAGCTCCATCCATTGAGAAAATACAGAACATGAGCTCCATTCATGACAAATACAGAACATGAGCTCCATTCATTGACAGAACATGACCTCAATTGAGAAAATACAGAACATGAGCTCCATCCATTGAGAAAATACAGAACATGAGCTCCATCCATTGACAAAATACAGAACATGAGCTCCATTCTTGACAAAATACAGAACTGAGCTGGAACAGGAGCTCAAGAAAACAGACCATGATTGAATTGAGAAATACAGAAACATGAGCTCCATCCATTGAGAAAAATACAGAACATGAGCTCCATTCATTACAAAATACAGAACAAGCTCCATTCATTGACAAATACAGAACATGACCTCAATTGAGAAAAATACAGAACATGAGCTCCATCCATTGACAAAATACAGAACATGAGCTCCATCCATCAGAATGAATATTGACAAATACAGAACATGAGCTCCATTCATTGACAAAATACAGAACAGGAGCTCAATTGAGAAAATACAGAACATGATTTCAATTGAGAAAATACAGAACAGGAGCTCAATTGAGAACATGAGCTGCAGGGAATTGGGTTAAAGATTTAAAAGCTCTCTAGAATAATAGTCATTTGCAACAATCAAAGATTAAATCTCTATGTGAGAATATGTCCTGTAACCAGACTCCAGTATCAGGAGTCTGGCTTTCCAGTTGCTTTTCATTTCTTAATCACTTTATTTATGCTGTAGGTATATAGGAAAAGTATTGTGTTTGCAAAAATTATGGAAATTATGATTTCACCTAAATGGTCAGTTTCAGGTGTTTGAAGACCTCCTGAGAGGTTTCTACCATGTAGTTTTGTATGTCTGTGTGTGTGTGTGCCTGCAAGCTCTCAGTGTCATTATGCTCGAAAGCCAAATCTTGAAATCTTTAGGTCTGATTGTGCTGTCTGTTAACAACTTTTTTTATGATGTCAATAACCATCATTCAAAATTCTTGAAACACAAAAAATGTATAGGATCAATGTGAAATTTAACAAAACCAACAAATGTTGCAAGTTTCATCTTATTATCAGCATTAGTTTAATTTTTATGAAATGAAATGTATACTTTAAAAAAAATATTAATAATAATTTAATTAAGTTGAAGTTTGGTACTAGTGTATTAAATAAATAAATGCATCTTAATTAATGTTCTTAATTAATCTACAAAATACATAGCTCAAGTCAGGTATCCAAAACAATAAAATGATTACTTCTCCAAATAAAAATTCACTGACAGAGTAGTAGGCATTGTCAATCAGTGTCTCCTTATAAGCTTTATCAAAAGCCTTAGTCTCCAAATCAAAGGCCTCCCTATTTAACTGATTTGACTCATCAAATTGACCACCAAGTCCATAGGGGAATTGGGCTGTTTTGGTTAATCTATGAATCGAATATGGTTTCATGTTGTGGATCTATATCTGCCTCTGTTTAATCATTTATGTGTGCTTTTTTTTCTCAAAATTTTTCTCAAATTTTTTCTCAAAGTGCTTTAATTTAATTAATTTAATTAATTAATGTAATATTTTTTTTTTTTAAATGTATATAGTATGTAAAATTTTTGTATTATAATTATTGTTAAGCTCTTATCAGAATATTTTTGTACAAGAGTTACAGGCTATTGCCTCTTTCTTGTTTTTTTTAAAAAAAAAAAAAAAAAAATAAATAATTTTACTGATGAACTCAGTAGAATCTTAATTTAATTGAAAAATAGGGTTCTAATGGGTTGTCACGAGTATTTAAATTGAGTGATAAGAAGGTGAAAATCACAATATAGTGTTTTATTTTATTTATTGTTAATTAATGTTACTTTTAATTCATTTTAGTTTGCACAAACACACAAAATCACCTTTTTATTGCATTAAATTGTTTAAACAGGTATTTAAATTAACTGATAACAAGCTGATTTTCACCTTAATGGTGTTTTAGTGTTATTCACTAAAATAATTAATAACTCAATAAATTCACTTTTTTTTTTAAATGTTTGTTTAAATTATCTTTTTAGGTTTTATTATTTCTGGGTTAAATCGCAAAAATCCAAGTCTGTAGTGATAGCCTGATTCTATATTTAAAATCCTGGATTAATCGATGTATTTATCTATGAAATATTGGCCATTTTAGCACCGATAGTCGTTCTATTAATTTTTACCTAATTTATCACAAATTAACCAACAATAAAGAAATAAAAAAAGAATTTTTATCGGCTCCTGTGCTAATCCTATGATAAAACAAATTTTTATGTACCATTTTTATTACATGGTACATAAAATAATTAAAAATCTCTAAAGCAAGAGAAAAGAGTAGTTTTAGAGACAAATGTGTAAGAATAAAATAGGTTTATTTTACCTTCTAGAGTCTAAAAATCGTATTATTAAATTATTTTCGAATATAAAATATTTTGTCAAAATGACACATTATTTTCACTTTTATACGACAAAAATAATCAGTTTTTACAACTTCTAGCAACAATAGCTTACATTTGTGACTATTGAATGTATGAAAATATTTACATTTTCTTAAAGGGCAGTCATAAGAGAAGTTTTTTCCGTGTTTGGCTGAACTCTTGCTCATCTCTTACTTCCTCTAATGCCCTACTACAAAAATTCCATAAAATTAATTTTTTAAAAAAAATCATGTTTCATGCAGAATTTTGGGCAGTAGTTCTAAAATATTTGACATAGTTAGAAGTTTGTACTTTAGGAAATTTACTCAGCTTTCTAATGATACCAATTTCGCCTTTCTAGCTTGAATAGTTAAATCCCTATTAACAATTTTATGATGTGAGGTCAAATATTTTTTTGAAATATTAAATTTGACTTTGTGGGAAAACGGTTGGAGATCTGGGTTTATATTATAGGACATTTTTTGTTCCTTTTGAGGAGTACTATCACCTCCTTTCCTGGTGGACACTTTATATGAAACACCCTGTATATATAAATTTCACAAGCGACCAGAAGAATGCCCAGAAAGTATCTGATAATGGCTTCTTGTTGGGAGGAAAACTGTAGAGAGAGTTTTATTCTTATGTTACATTAGACTATTGTAAGTTGGAGTTTGGTTGTTTAATAAATGTTATAATACTTTGTTGTGCAGATCTACCAGCTGGGTGGGACAAAGTCATAGAGGGAAATAAGGTGCTCTATGTGAATCACACTAACCAGACGGTCACTTACTCTGACCCCAGGCTTGCCTTCGCAAAGGAAATCAAGGACAGCCCCATGGATCTGAGGCAAAGGTTTGATGCCTCCACCACTGCTCTCCAAGTACTCCACGGAGTAGATCTCTCTGGCAAGGTTGCCATAGTAACTGGATCTAACGCTGGCATAGGTGACTCTTGTTTATATTTACATTTGATTTTATTCGTAATCACTGTATATTTGTTTTGGAAGAGTTGTGGTGTTGTATCATTAATTTTAGGTAATCTATTTTATTTATTTATTTATTTACATACTTGAGGTTACTTCATTACAAAGTTTCTCAATTGTCAAAATTTTACAATTAAAAGGAAAAAAAACAAGAAAACAAATATTATAAATTATTAAATAGACTGCATAAACATAGGCAGCATAACTTGAATAACAAACTTGATTAAAAAAACAAAAAAAGCATAACATTACGTGAGAAACACTTAACATTTAAGGTGGGAATACTAAATTATCAGCTAAAAATTCGTTAACATTATAGTAGGCTTTCTCAAGCAACAATGTTTTAATGCTTTTTTTGAAATTTTTGGGTGGAAGTTGAACTATTGAAGCTGGTAATTTATTAAAGCACCTTATTCCATTAAAATTTGGGGACTGATGTGATTTGTTGAGCCTACAAGTGGGAATATTGATGTTAGCAATATATCTAGTGCCATAATTGTGGTTCTTAATATAATTGAACTCCCCCTCATCATACTTTGCGTTTAACGAACAACAACAATGAAAAAATGTAGGCTGAATGAAAAGTTAAAATTTTATTTATCATTTGATACTACCGAGTTTTGCAAAACATGAATAGTTGACACAATATAATTGTGCGAGAGACACCAAGGAAATGTAACAAGCAAAATGCAGTGCTACATCTGGGAACTGTTCCATCATTCGATATTCGTCATCATTGATGGCTCGACATAATGTCATGTCCCACTCTGTTTCGTTACGTCTAACTCATCACACATGACATTATGTCGAGCCATCAATGATGACGAATGTCGAATGATGGAACAGTACCCAGATGTAGCACTGCATTTTGCTTGTTACTTTCCTTGGTGTCTCTCGCACAATTATATTGTGTCAACTATTCATGTTTTGCAAAACTCGGTAGTATCAAATGATATATGTTTTGCTTGCCATGCATGATGGCGGTAAGAGAGCACCGCTCGTCTCTGGTAAGTACTTCACATTATTATTCTTCGGAATTAATTGAAGTCAGAGTGAGTTCAGGCTCTGTCGGCGCCCTGATGAGTTAGACGTAACGAAACAGAGTGGGACATGACATTATGTCGAGCCATCAATGATGACGAATGTCGAATGATGGAACAGTTCCCAGATGTAGCACTGCATTTTGCTTGTTACATTTCCTTGGTGTATCTCGCACAATTATATTGTGTTAAAATTTTATTTTCAATGAAATATTGTTTGCACTTAGAGTCATGTTTAGCATTATTCATGATACGAATAGCTTTTTTTTGCAAAATAAAAATAATCTATGTAGTAGAATAAGATTTACTTCTACAACTGCTTGGCTTATAGTGTGGGTTAGAGTGTTGTTCATCCCTATGCTCTACGTTGTGGGTTAGAGTCTTGTTCATCCCTATGCTCTATGTTGTGGGTTAGAGTGTTTGTTCATCCCTATGCTCTATGTTGTGGTTAGGTGTTGTTCATCCCTATGCTCTATGTTGTGGGTTAGAGTGTTGTTCATCCCTATGCTCTATGTTGTGGGTTAGAGTGTTGTTCATCCCTATGCTCTATGTTGTGGGTTAGAGTGTTGTTCATCTCATCCCTATGCTCTATGTTGGGTTAGAGTGTTGTTCAGGTTGTGGGTTAGGGTTGTTCATCCCTATGCTCTATGTTGTGTTAGAGTGTTGTTCATCCTATGCTCCATCCCTAATTCCACTTAGCCTTACTGTGTGTTGAGATAGCATCTTCTTGATGTATGTGTCCAATGAGAGCAGACCTTTGATCATTTCTATAGATATTGTTTTACAAAGATGACATACAGCACAGCCTATGATCATGAACCAAGCTAACCATTGTACTTGATTTATTTTAAGCCATATTCCTTTTAGTCCAAAAGCCAGGCCTAAAAAATGTCACTCATTTTGTACTACTTCAAACCAAATTTTTCTGAAAATATACCTTATATTATGAAGGAAAAGCTTAGTTGCTATCCAGAGTGGAACCCTTCATATGAATGTGCTCTCAAAATATTAGAAAATCACTCAAAATCCAGTTTTCTTGAAATAAGTGATTCCCTATGGTTGCGTGCAACAATTAATAATTCGGTAACTAACACATTTCACCTACTTTTTGAGGATGTAAAGTGCCTACTTTACAGATGCTCAAAAAATACATTTTTTTAATATTATAATATCAAACTTGCTACAAGAGTCATCTTAAGCAGAAAATGTTAAAAATTAGAACATTGGCCCTTAAAATTGTAATTTGACACCAATTTACCTTTGTAGTTGGTCAATCGATTCTCTAATTCTTGATATTTTTATATTGGTCGCCATAGTTTAGGAGTAGATGTTATTTAGTTTAGGAATAGATGTTATTTTGTTTAGTAGAAGTTGTTATTTAGTTTAGGAGTAGATGAATTAGAGTCCAACGCCGGACTGGGGACAGGTTTTGGACCATTCTCTTTTCTAATGGACACAGATGATTTAGATTATTGCCTCTCACAGAATAAGGAAGACATTAATTTGAAGAAGACTTGATTACGTTCGTGGACGATAACAGCATTCATCACGTCCATCATGACAAAGCTTTATTATAGGAAACCAGTAAGAAGAGTATGTTCTGCTAAGAAAATGCGACATCCAATGTTTGTTTAGTGAGAATAAAGCATATTTTTATTTCATTTTTATATTGCTATAATTCATTTAAAGGATTGAAATCACGTTGTTGTAGGCTTTGAAACGGCCCGGAGTCTGGCGCTCCATGGCTGCTCTGTGGTCTTGGCTTGCAGGTCCACGGACTCGGCCCAGGACTGCATTGATAAGATCTTGTCAGAGAAGCAGGACGCCTGCCTGGAGTGTATCTTCTTGGATCTGCAGAGGTTGTCGACCATCGACGACTTTGTCAATAAATTCACCAGCAAATACCAGTCAGTTATCATTTGGTTTTATTCAGAATCATGGGCAATCGAATGGAAACACAAAGCATGGAAATTGCCCTTTGAAGACATTATTTCCTTTCTTAGTAAATTTTCAAAAACAATTTCTCTAATGGATTATCAGTGACAGAGCACTCAGATCTACTGAGGTCTGTTGCTTGTGAGAAAGATTTGAAGATATGAACCCATCTTAATGACTAGATCAATATTTAGGTATTATTAAATTTTAGGGTACTGGAGCATAACACCATTATCATGTTGTTATGTTGTGAGGGCTGACTTTGCCCCTCCCTGCCTTTGCCCCTGCTTGCCTCCTCTGCACAGTCACTGAGGTTTCCATTGTGGCTGCAATGACTGGGCTGACTTGGAACATAGAAACCTAAAGCCTCCTATTTATTTGTCTGTATATTATTGGAAACAGATATATTTTTAATTTTTTAATATTTTTTTTTTGAATCACAAAAATAATGATATATTTTTGTGTGTAAATTTGTTTAAGTAATTTATCCTTAGTCTTACTTTTATAAGTTTATAGAACTCACACATTTTAAAGAATTAAAATAATGACTTATGTTCTATAATATTTTTATAACTAATCTATAAATTAGCTATGATAATTTACACATCACTGTAGGCATCTTCAGGCCATCAAAAATAAACTTAAACACTACATTAAGAACAAATTAAAGGCTTAAAACAAAGCCATTACATAAAATGGCTAGAGTTAAATTATATATCATAGAAATAAGTTAATTAAAATCAACTTCGTCTAGAAAACAATGCGATTTTGTGATTTTTTTTATATTGTGTCAGTTTATTTCCCATTATAATGATTTGGAAAATCTGCTCTAAGCCCAGAAGCTAATATTTACATTCCATAATGCTAAATACACTGATGCCTTTCAAAAGAATTGTTGTGTTGTGAGAATACTGTCTCTCAAGAATTGTTGTGTTGTGAAGATACAGTCTCTCAAGAATTGTTGTGTTGTGAAGATACAGTCTTTCAAGAATTGTTGTGTTGTGAGGATATAGTCTCTCAAGAATTGTTGTGTTGTGAGGTTATTGTCTCTTAAGGATGTCACGATGGTGTCATAGTACGAGGCAATTCATGCTTTCTGTTCCTTCTCAAAAACAAGCTAAGAAAAAACACAAAGCTTGTGTTGCTGTGTCACAGGAGACTGGACATGCTCATACTGAATGCAGGAGTGTTTGGTCTACCGTACAGTCAGACTCCGGACGGACTCGAGACAGTGTTCCAAGTCAACTACCTGTCCCAGGCTTACCTGGCTCTCCGACTGGAAGACATCCTCATCAGGTCTGCTCCGGCACGTGTTGTCATCGTGTCCTCCGAGTCTCACAGGTACTCTCTATCTTCTCCACCTGCATTGTCTTTACTCAGTGTTGTTCTCCCTCCTCAATTTTCACATAGAGTTGGGGTTTAGTATCATATTATCCACAAGATGTTACCAAAAACAATTTTTCCTTTGACATCTAATTATATGAATGAATGAACCTTTTAGTGAGTTCTGCCTGGGACGCCCATCCGATACGAGTCGGCAGAATTGCAGATCCTTGTTCAGGAAGGTATTTACAAAAAATTGAGACCAGTTCCAGCCATTACACTTTTTATTAACAAAACACCCCTGGGCTCTTGGTCTATAATTATATGAATGAACCTTTTATTTGAACATTAAAACATTTATAGATTTACAATATTTTTTTTACATATTTATAATAAAAACAATGTTCAAAATCAGTCCTAGCTGAGGTTTTTGGAAACACATTACGTTTCCTTATTTATATTACTTCCTTATTTTATAATATTTTACTAATTTATAAATCTTAATTTTTTTTTTATAATTTGTCATATAATTATACACACACACTATGTGCATATTGCATTTTTATTTATTTAATTTTTTTCTATTAGATTACATAATTAGAAATATATACTTATTTTACTTTTAATTAATAAAACTAATCCTATAATTATTTATTTATTTTTATTTTATTTTATTATTATTTTATCCTACGATTATCTAATTATATACTTGACCCAAATTTGAAACAAACTCATCTAAAATGATACAAGAAGGTCGATGGTTATGATTCAGTCCTATGTTTCCTGATACAACCAGTCCAGTCCAAGCATTATTCCTGTCAATGATTGCTCAGTTATTGACAACTTTACTCGAAACACAAATAATCTGAACTATTTGTTTTCAAATGTTAAAATAACCATTGGTGCCTACTTAATAATAAATAAATAAGTCTTTATTTGCTTGGGTGAACATAATGTTAAAAAAATTATGACAAAAGCATACGTCATTACAAAATAAGTTAAAATAATCATTAAAAACTATTTAAAATTTTAATACATTCCAGTGACACTAATTTAAGAAAAAATATACATAATAAAATATAACAGACAAACATGACTAGATAGTAATGGTTTTTAGAGACAGGTACTCAGTACCTTTCTACCTTACTTATAGACCAAGAGCCCAGGGGTGTTTTGTTAATAAAAAGTGTAATGGCTGGAACCGGTCTCAATTTTTCGTAAATACCTTCCTGAACAAGGATCTGCAATTCTGCCGACTCGTATCGGATGGGTGTCCCAGGCAGAACCTTTAACCCCTAAAGTGCGTTTTGCCTGGGACACCCATCCGATACGAGTCGGCAGAATTGCGGATCCTTGTTCAGGAAGGTATTTACAAAAAATTAAGACCGGTTCCAGCCATTACACTTCTTATTAACAAAACACCCCTGGGCTCTTGGTCTATTAATACCTGTAGAATAATAGATTTGATATTAAATTAAGTTGGCTATACTGTAACTGCCTAGAGCGAGAGCGACTTTTTTAAATCACATTACCCCTGAACATGAGGCAGTTATGCACTGTCTTGTAGTTTTGGGCATCTGGGCACCATATTAAAGTAAAAAAGGTTTGCAATACATTCAAGAAGACTAAAACTTCCTTGCTTTTACACTTGGTAACACAGAATGTTTAGAGATTAAATTATGAATATCCGGGATTTGTTAAATTTTTGATTAAAGATTTAGTTGATAGCAATTTTTTGTTGAAACGAATACTTCTAATCTCTTTTAAGTTTACCAGATCTTTAGTGATGCCTGACTTCATCAGCAGAATGGTAAGCATTGTAAACGTTGTGACGACACCCCAACTGTGGCTATTAATTTTTGCCTAGTTGGTAGCAGTGCATACCTGCATCAAATTATTAGTGGGAACCAATCACAGCCAGGGGTTTTCGCAATCTACTGGCCCAAAACTACTCTACTCATAGAGATATATACTAGAGGGCATAGCCTATCTTAATACTTTGAGAGCCTGAAACATTTTAGTGGGGCTCTGTGTAACCTCATTAAAACCTCCTCTAAGGGAGTTGAGGTTATAATTAATCAATTGTTTGGGCTTCCCACAATTGTTTGTGTTGTGATTTGTATTTTAAACATTCTACTATATAATTTACTGTTTTTTTGTTCTGTTTATTTGATGATAATGATTTCGAATGTGGTCAGGTTACTTTTTCAATGTTTCTTTTTAACTGTGATGCTATTAGTTTACAATGACGTTGCAGATTCTCTCACTTGAGTAAGGCAGAGAAGATGACGCGAGAGTACATTTGCCCACAGACGGGAGCTGGTTACTACAGCCTCATGGCTTACAACGACACCAAGCTCCTGCAAGTACTGTTTGCCGGCAAGCTGGCGAGGATGTGGTCTAGCAAGGGCATATCCTGTGTGTGCCTTCACCCTGGTAATCTCATAAACACCAGCCTGTCCAGGTATTGGTGGCCTTACAGAATGCTCTTTGCTCTGGTCAGACCGTTCACTAAATCACTGGTCAGTATTAGTATATCACTATCTCTGTTTACTCTCTCTCTCTCTCTCTCTCTCTCTAACCAGAGTCCATTAACTCTACTGGTTAAATTTGATTGAGAGGGGGATTAATTATTAACAATTTTTAAAGATAAAATAAAAAATTGTGTACGGGGTGGCTCGGAAGTTTTCCTCAACACTCTAGATAGGCTTCACTCACCCTCCCTTCTTCAGACTCTTCTGTTTAATATTAGTGATCTAACTTATACTTTTGATGTGCTAAAACCTTGTATACTTATTTATTACTTCAAGATATTCACTTATACCAAAATGAATCTCAATTTTTTAATTTCCTCATTTATACCGTTGGTATATAGGAAAAGTATTGTATTTGTAAAAAAATCCAAAAACCGGGATGAAACCAGAATTATCCGTTTCAGGTGTTTTTAAGACCTCCTGAGTGATTTTCACAAAGTTGTCTGTCTATGTGTGTGTGTATGTTTTCATAGTAGCGCCGAGTAAGTCGGAACGTTGTACAAAAATCAGCCTACAGTTGTAGTCGTGCTATTTGAAAATATTTTTTATGACGTAATTAACCCACAATTTTGAAAAATAATTTGGCACGCATGTGGCCATGTATAAGACTAATGTATGTACCAAGTTTCATCTCATTATCAGCATTAGTTTATTTTTTTTTAATGACTTGTGTACGTTATTTGAAAAATTGTAAACAATGGGAAAATAATCTAAGAATTGAGTTGAAATTTAGTAAAATGAATCATTACGTAATGAATAAGTACACCAAGTTTGCTTTGAATATGACAAGTATATCTATGATTCTTGTTGGATCATAAAAGTTAAGCTGCATCAAGCAGAATGAAACAAATGTATCTGAACTATCTGAGGGCTAGTGAAGCGAGTCGCAAGAGGTTTTGTATATTCTAAACCAATTGTATATTCTGGAGCAGGGATGTTCAGGCAGCGGTAGACTTGACAAAGTTTGGTCTGAACCTCTGACCTGTAAGGTGAGATGGTTGGAATTGAGAGGACTGTATTTAAGGAAAATGAGAGGGTGTTAGAAATCTTATGCTAAATAGTCAATAAAAAAACATGAAAATACTTGAATGATAGATGTTCTATAGTTGATAATAAACATCATACTAGTAATTATATGAAAACTACAAAAAAATCAAAAGGATAAATGCTTCAACATTGTATTGAATAGATACAAAAAATGTAAGTATGTATGCCCTTACATACTTACATACATACTACATACATACTACTCTTATATTAAGATAATATAGATTAATAAATAGATAGATAACAAGAAAGATAACTGATAATGAAATAACTTGGATAGATCAGCGATAGGGAGCTGGACCCCAAAGGTAGCCCTAGCATGATAAAAAATAGAAGGATTCTATTTTATGAATTAACATATTAAACTTGAATATATAATAAAACGATATAACCTGATGCATGATAAACAAAGATATAAGGATGGATGAGCTGTGATGAGGTTAATATGTACCGTGCAGGGTACCCGGCTGGATATGATGGTTGGATGAAGGCCTTCCATGGGGCTAGGCCTCCATCTGTAGAAACTCGCATGTAGGAAAAGAAGAAAGATAAAATGTCCAAATGGACAAGATGAAAATAAAGCTTTGACTCACAATACATGAGGACCCATGATCGAAGACACGTGAATAGCTGTGTCAGCATTTACGTGTACTAGATAGATCCAACCCGTCTAGGTGTTGAAATACTTACCTAGACGGGTCAGGACGGCACTTAATACTTAATTTACATCATATAAAAGATAAATAGATAAAATTAATAAAAACTAGATACGTTATTTCACTACATGATCTAACAGGTGGCAGGGAACAGCCGAGACACAGAAAAAAGTGTTGAACTAAAGGTTGTAACAAAAAAAGCTTATGACAAAAGTCTAAATAAAGATTTGCAAAGTCTGGGGGCTAGGGTGTAAAGGCATCGGTTGAAGCGGTTGATTAATAACACACTAAGTTTCAAATGGCGCTAAAATACAAGTTTTATAAAAAAAATATAAAAATGTTTAGTTTGCGTAAACAAGGGAGAATGAGCAAAGCAAATCCAATGCGAAGTTCCGAGATACCCACTACCCCATTTTTTTATTTTCAATCAATGTTGTGTGTTTTAATAATCTTATTCATATACTTAGAATAATACTATATATAGAAGGAGCACAGGACCGTAAACACAATGTAATTCTACTGATAATACGAAAGCCGGTTCACTGGTGCACCTAAGTAATGCTGCCAACCTGACAACAACATACTTTTTTGCTTTTATGTTGCCATCCTTACATAGTCAGCGTGCTAGCCCGCCATTATTTAAATTTTTATTAGTTCCTGTCGTATTTAAATATTTTGACTCCCCCACTATTATAAATTTTAATATTGTATGATAGCAATACAGTAACAATGCAAGTATCCAGGACTGACATACAATAGTCTCATATACTATTTTTTGTATATGATTCCTTGAGACTTTTTGTGGCAATTAACAGCTGAACATAACACCATATTAAATAAATATCTTTAAAAGTTTATCAATTAAACAAACAGGAGATTCCAAATAAAATTTAAACAAACAATATTTTTTCATAAACACGAGAAAGAAAAAACCCGTAGAATAATACGAAAAATATTCCCTCTGTAAATGACTTGTATTATTTTAAGTAAACACAACACGCATCAAACTATTGACCATCTCGATATTGCATAAGTAAAATTTTTCTTGTTATAATCATTCAAATACATTTTCTTATACCTAAAATATTATAATTAACCATTTTATACATTTATAATTAATAAGTAATGAAGCATTAATAACTAATTTAATTAATACTTCAACAACTGGAAATATTGCCAACTTTGTTAAAAAAAAACATTTCATTTTGTTAGGTTGGCAGAATTACTTAAGTGCACCAGTCAACCGGCTTTCGTGTTGAACAAAAAATCAATTCAATTTGATTAAAAATTGAAGTAATGCTAATAATGAGATGAAACTTGGTACAACTGTTGATCTTGTTCTGATGACTACACAGCTGCTACATTTGAAATCAATCAAAACATTTTTTCATGTTTTATGAATTTTTGCTGAGTCATTAATGCTGGTTTTTTTTCATAATAAACTAGCAAAGCATAACTACCTCTAGAGATCAACACCAAGATTATACTCTTTAGCATAAATACACTGGAGTCTGCTTAAATAAAACTGTTAGACTTAAATATGTTAATCTTTAAGAAATTAATTTAAGTAGTACTTTACAAATTAATTAATTAGGTTTTAGTTACTTGCTTTTAATAGTAATTTAAGATCTACTTAGTTGTCTGCAATATTAAATATGGTGTAATATTCTTTTGTATTATTATCTAACTTGGGTAACAATTGGTCAAATACAAATCTTTGTATTTATATCGATTAAGAAATTTTGTATTTTGTAAATGAAGCTTTGGATTTTTTAAAACAAAGTTTGCACGATTAAGTTAAAAACTATTAAACAAAAAGTTGCTTACTGGCTAATTGTTAATTGCTCTTGTATGACAATAATTGCTGAGCAGATTAGCAAGTTGTAGAAGGACTATCTGATTGGGGAGTGGAGTGCGGTGAATAGATCGGTGTATAATTGGTTTTCTGTTGCAGCAACAAGGAGCTAGCACCACTGTATATTGTGCCACAGCCAGTGACCTGGACAATGTGACTGGAGTGTACTTCAACAACTGCTTCCCTTGCGAGCCAAGCAAACCTGCCCAGGACCAGCTTCTCATGGAAAAGCTGTGGAACATCACTAGGGACATCCTCATACAGGCTAATTGCAAGATCACCATGTAGGGATAGGGGTCATGTCCAAATAGAAGAGAGCTATCTGTTATGACCCTCTTGTGTTCTTAATGTTCATATTAATTTTAATTAGTTTGACAAGGAGCAGAGTAGCTTAGGGGGGGGGGGGATGCACTACTCTGTATAATGAGGCAGGAAAGAAAATAACTGTTGTAATAAATATACTCTGTTTAATTTATTCAGTGAAACTCAACTAAGGGCCCAACCTCATACAATAGGTTTGTACGAGGTTGGATGGTAGGCAATCTACTCACACTATCTCTCTCTACTCACACTATATCTCTCCTCTCTCACTATGTCACTCCACTCACGCTATGTCTCACCACTCACACTATCTCTCTCCACTCACGCTATGTATCTCCTCTCTCACTATCTCTCTCCACTCACACTATATCTCTCCTCTCTCACTATGTCTCTCCACTCACGAATGTCTCACCACTCACACTATCTCTCTCCACTCACGCTATGTATCTCTACTTCATGTTGACTTGCTACTTGGTCAGGGATGGGTAGGAGCTCATCTTTTTGTACTTGTGTAATGGAAACCTATTTCTTGTAACAATTATTATGGAAACCAATTCTTGATCTAACCACTTCATTTTTATAAAAGAATTATATGATAAATCTAAAATATTAAAAATAATCTATTTTAGAAGTAGGAATTTGTTTAAGAGACTAAAATTTGTAGTAAATTGAGGAAGAGTGGGCAGGGGGGGGGGAGGTCCATTTAAGGCCAGTAGGCAAAAAATTTGGTTGTGATTCCTGGGTTGTTGCTAGTCTTTACTTAGCTTTTCAAAAAACCCTAAGTTCAATATTATATCATTTATAGACAGTAAAAGGGCTTTAAAAGTAAGAATATACAATGAAGGTAACTTTTATTCAATATGTCTTATTTATTAACCTATAGTAATAATAATTAATTGCAATTATTATTTAAAAATAAAAAAAAACAGTATTAAAATCCCACATGATATATATGTAAATTAAAATAGATAAATTTATAAACTTATCAGAAATGTAAACAATGTTTATATTTAGTTTAATGAAGTGATGTGGACAGTTACTGCGTACACACAGCGTATTTAACAGGCGATTAGTGCAAAAACCTTAAGTAAAATGTAAACATTTCCAATAGGAGTAGATTGTGAACACTTGGTTTGTGTTTGATCACCACTCCGAGTACTAATACTAATACTAATACTAATACTTAGAGGGAGGACACAACAGCTCTTATCATTCCTTGGGTGCCATAATCATTAGCTAGGAGCCATAACTGTACATTGGTGACGTCATTTTTTGATTTTTACAGTAATTACAATTTCACGTAATATTACATTATTTTTGGTCTATTTTGTCATAAATCAAGTGAAATGAATTTAAAATAAGTTTTAATTAATAATAAATAAATAATAACTTTATTCAAGAAACTGTTTACATACAGATTTAACATTATTTTTTATTTTAATATATATATATATATATATATATATATATATATATATATATAATATATTATATATATATATATTATATATATATATTTTAATATATACATTAAGTTATAAGTATTACACTTGAATGCTGCAAAGGACTAAAATGACTTATTATCTATTTTGTATATTGTTTAATTGTCTGTGTTGCTTAAAGTCATTTAATGTGGTGTCACTGAAAATTGCCTGCTATTTGTATAGTGCATGCTACAATAGGGGTTGTAGAGGAATATCTAGTCTCTCTCTAGGGAGACTATAGTAGGGGTAAGTACAGTTACGGCACCTAAAGAAAACTGTCACTTCCAGACCCCTTATCACTGTGTTAATCGAGTTCTGTACTCCTTCCCTCTAATATTATTAGTCTATTTGAGTTTAATATAGAATATCAGTATCTGTAAAGAATAAACAGATGGCCAGATAAGTCAGAGGAGATTAACCTTGAAAACATGTTGACAAACTTTTTTACATGCTCTGATTTCCATTTGAAATGGATTATTTTCTGATCGGGCCTTCCCTATAAATGATCGGGGTGCCAAAATGCCATTTAAAGATGTTTATGTGTTTTCAGGTGTAAATTAGTGATTTGTGTTGGTATTTGAACGGAAGATGATTAAGGTTACTTACATAATCTTTGATTTAAACAGTCATATCTTTGGTACAATTGAATTAATTTTGATAGTGAAAAATCATTTTGTCACAAATTTAGTAAACTTAAAAGAGAGTCCTTTTAATTTTTTTTTTATAAAACCATTAAGATGAACGGTACATAGAGGAATCATCGGTAGTGAATAAAAACTGAATGAGACCGTTTTCTAGACTTTGGGCTTCTTTCATGGCTAATATTCCGGACTTTTGCATCTGGCTCTTGCACTATAGGTTGCTCTAAGTATTTTTAAGTGCAAAGCTAGGAAAAAGCTAAGAGAAACCTAGGAGAAGTCTCTTCCTAATCCTAGGGTTGGTTAAAATGTATCAACACTAAAGCCAGAAACAACTTAGGAGATTTTTTTGATGATTCTAAATATGAGCTGGACCTTAAACCCCTCTTTTTTATCAAAGTATTGAAACTTTGTTATAGATGATGGTTTTTAAATTAGGGATGCTGTCTAGCCTTTCCTAACATTGGATTAAAAACATTTGAAAAGAGGCCATCAAATAATTAAGGTTTCACCTGCTTTGTATCTTTACATCTTATATGATTATGTCTGAGTTATTTAACTTCTTTTTCCTCCATTAACTCAGTAATATTATTAGTATTAGTCACCATTGTATATAATTTTTAATTTTTTTTTAATTAAAAAAAAATAAGTCGGTAATTTTCCTGTGTGAAAAATGATTCTATAATTGATAAATTATAAAATATTCGTAGCATTCCATTTGTGCTTATTATTTGTTCAAACTATATTATGTAAGTATTAGAATAGTTTTTACTGAGTTGGCTGAGTAACAACTTGAGCAAAGCAAATACTTGGCACAAGTTGAAATGAATCAAGTTTCTCCTTGCTGCTGGTATCCCTGCTTTACTAATGCGACGTGTCCAAGTCCTAAAATCAATATATAATGTATTTTGTTTCTCCTTGCTATATCTTATCTGTTATATTATATTATTAATATTTTATGTATTTTTGTAATATTATATAGAGATTTACTAAATATATGTTGATTTTTTGTATCAGCCTGACTTATTAGTGCATTTCTTTTTTTTTAATTTTCAGTCCATTAAACCTACAGTCTATCGTTTAGTTTTGAAATCTTGACAGGTCAGTTTAGACACCACTGATTCATAAGATAAAAATCCCCTGCTATAAGGGAGTGGAAAAACTATGTAAAAAAATCAGGTTATTTTACCCATATTTTCTTGGTGATATTTTTTTACATTTCTTTTGTGTAGTTTTATTTTAAAATATAATTTTAAGATTAATTTGAAAGTAGTTTTCAAAATGATGTAATCAAAAGAAGAACACAAACAAAGTGAACGATTGCCGGAAGAAGGTTTTTCCCCACAGCGGTTATTGTGGTAGGGATTTTTTTCTCTTTCTAAGTGAGAGGTTGGCAGCGGCTTCTCTGATTGGTCGATCCCCAAAATACTTATGACCTTGGGGATTTTTAAACTAAACGATAGACTGTAGTGTTGTAGAATCTAGTGTAAGGATACACTGAGTTTCTTTACATTGTGTTGTCCAGTACAGCCACCCAATACCTATGTGTAGGTATTTGTTAGGTACAATACCTATTATTAGTTATTTGTATACAATACAAATACCTAAATGTAATGTTCTCACCACTTGGCAGAAATAAATTTTGAGCCAATACAGGGTGTAAAACCAGATTTTCATATTTTTTCAGAAACTGAATTTTTTTTAGGAAAATCTAATTTCAGAATTGTGTTGGGTTTCACTTGCTGCCGAATTACTAAATGGCATAAAAAGACTTACTTACTTACTACTTATTTTTTGTTATATGCTAATAACCTGAGCAGAGGTGTCACAAATATTTTTGTTATACTTTTTTTTATACATACTCACAAAGAAAATGCGCGTGTACATAAATTCCATAGTTTAAACAATGCATAGCACAGAATTATTTGGAGCTATGTTTATGCTAATTTTAATGTTTTTTGAAAAATTAAATAACAAGTTTTGATGCTACTGCTCTGCAAGTTATTAAGCATCTACTGCTCTGCAAGTTATTAATCATCTACTGCTCAGCAAGTTATTAATCATCTACTGCTCAGATTATTAATCATCTACTGCTTCAGCTCATTAATTAATCATACTGCCAGATTATTATCACTACTGCTCATGTTATTCCGCATCTAACAAAAAAACTTAATGAAATAATAATTGTTTATCAATCAGATAAACAAGAAATTGCATATTTCAACAAACATCTACCTGGCTTGCTTACCTCCTCCACACCAGAATTATTTTGAAGTTATAAACTTAAATTCTTTAAATAAGAGGATAATAAAAAAGCACTTTTTTTCTTCTAATCAAGACCTTTTCAACGATATAATAATCGATATATATTAATTTAATTTTTTTGAGTTCATTATTTTTGCCGCCATTTTTATTTTTTTTTAAAAAATTTGACCATGAAACATATATTTTCTTTTTCTACTCTTTAAAACAATATACAACACGATTTTTGTCCAGTCCGCCATTTTGAAAATATTTTTGGAATATTACCAAAAACTATACAGCTCTGACAAATAGTTAATTTTATTTGTATAAAGTATATTACAATAGATCTTTATCTTGTAAATTCTAATAAAAATAAGTAAAAAAAAATTATTATATTAAATTATGGCCGCCGTGTTGAATTTTTGGAATTTGTATATAGCATTTTTTGTTCTACTAATCAAGAGCTTTACAACAATATATACTCGAGTTATTCCTTTAAATTTAATTTTTTAAGTTCATTATTTTTTCTGCCATTTTTAAATTATTTTTTTTTTTTAAATTTTAACCATGAAACATATTTTTTTCTACTCTTTATGAACTTTAAAACGATATACAACAAAACTTTTTCGTTAATTTTTTATTTTATCTGGTCTGCCATATTGGCCACTATTTTGAAAACATTTTTCGGAATATTACCAAAAACCATACAGCTCTGACACATAGTTAATTTTACATGTAAATGAACTACGTCCCAATCTTCTGTAATGTAAGAACTCACTTAAGTTCGTTCAATAATGACCTCAATGTCATTGTATATTTTTTATTTCTATCAGATGATGCTATATATCAATTTCTTGACAAAACTATACAAAGTTTGAGAGAAAACTACAAAATTTAAAGAAAAAATATTTTTTTTTATTAACATAAAATTATTTAAACTCATAACTATATAAAGTACATTTCATTTACTATTTACAACAATTGATAACATCTTTTTTAATATAATTTTTTTGTTAGATTTAAGATAATTAAATAAAATTTTGATAATATCAATTACACTGACAAGTACAACTTGTAAAAAATGTGCACATTTGGGGTTTCCACTGCAGCAATGCTGTCAACCAAGGTCCAGCTGCAGCATGCTGTCATTTGTGGGGTTTCCACTGCAGCATCTGTCATTTGTGGGTTCTCAGCAACTGTCAACCAAGCTTTCAAGCTGACTTTCTTTTTTTTGGATAAAACCAAATATAATAATTAAATAAATTAAAAAAAGAGAACAATTTATTTTATCTTATATAAATGTCAATATTACTTTATCACATGATGGAATGTTTTATTAATAATAAGTACAATATAATGCATCAAATAATTGCACCTTGAACTCAGAGTGACTGACTTGAGTTTATTTCAGTATCTCTGAGAAAATACCGAATAGGTCAACCAACATTTTTAGCCTGGCACCACAAATATTAGTGGCATGAATAAACCTTACCGTCAAATAAAATGTGATCTATCAGCCACTATGAAAAACTAATATATAGTGACTGGTAGGTCGAGGTAATGACCTGGCTTGTGAATATCATCGATATCAACTTCAAAACCATTGATGGTCTCTTCAAGATGCCTGTAAGTTTATGTCGGTGAAATCAATTTTATTTCCCTCCACTCAGAGCACCAATATGTAACAAATTTACAAATAAAATAAACAGTGAAATGAGTCATCATTATGACTTTGACTCATCGATATGGCAAACAGAGAAATTTTATAAATACAAAATATAACTTACAACAAATGTTAATCAATAGACAGGAAGTATTAGTGGGTTAATTGCACTTGTATGTCACGACAAGTATAAAACATTTCCTTCCTGCACATCTGGGGTCAAATACATTTAAAATAATCATCATTTTTTGTGAAATCCACCTGAATACCGAGTTGCTTGGCGGCGCAACTTTTGAAAGTACTGTGAGAACTCTCGTTTTGTTCTTTAATAACTTCCTCCGTATAAGTTGTTTTAGAGAAGTCTCTTGAGAATTTAGTAGTAACTCGCCAGGACGGTGAGTGAGGATGGTGTTCAAGGTGAGTGGTGACCGTTGCGGTGGTGAGGGACTCGCCGGAGCTCGGGGGAGTGCTTACCAGAACCAGGACTCCTGGAACCCGCCCTCACAGGTATCCTGGATGTGTTTGATTTGATATTGGTGACACTGACGTTCCTTGGTGGCTTCGTAACTTCTGGTTGGCTTTCAGTCTCTATCTCCACTATGGAGAATTTCTTCTCGGGAGGCACTCGGTTGCTCAATATTTTATTAGCCAGACTAGATTCTCCTTCTTCCTTTCTTTCTATTTTATAAGTAGCGTAACTAGTTTGCGGTTTGTCGTTTTCTTTGTTAGTCTCTTGTATCCGGTAAGATTCGTCTAGACTGAAATCCAAACTCTTCTTGGCATTATTGTCCGATTTGAACGACGTCATAATTTTCCGAGGAGATTCCAAATCGTCCAAAGACGCGCTGTAGGATTTGGTCCGCTTCGGTGGTTCCGGCTCTTCGGCATGAAACGACTTAACCGGACTCGCTTCTTGTTCTTTCGAGTCGATGTTATCCAAAACTCGTTTAAGTGAAATAGAGTCATCTTTCGTATCGTCTATATAAGATGATCCGTTGACGATGGGTTCGTCCGTGAATGAAACCGTAGAAGAATGTCCGTATTCTTCTGTCGGAGACGATTTAAAATCTTTAGACGGTGAATTAGAGAAGGTTTTTGCCGAAGCAATAACGTAATCCTTTGTTAAAGAGCTGTCGTAATCTTTAGAGGAATTGTAATCCTTTAACATTACAGTATTTTCTTTAGACGAATTGGTATAATGTTTAGAAGAATTGCTGTAATCTTTCGAAGAATTGTTGTTATCCTTTGAATAATTAGACAAATCCATAGAAGAATTAAGACTATCCTTTGTCAAGTAATTTTTAGAAGAATTTACAGACTCGTTCGTTATGAAGGAAGAGGGCCTGGAAACTTTATCATCGGGAGATTCCATTTCTCGACAAGTTGTAAAAGACCCTTGGAACGAACTAAGTGCTTGGAGGGAATGATTCGTATCGGCGAGTCGATCGGTGAGTATTTCGATTTCAGTGACGAAATCAGGCACTGGCGAGGTTGGGAGTGGGGGAGTGCTTCCACCCGAACTACTGTTACCATTGACGTTGGAGAAATCCATTGATTCCGGATCGGGTAGTGAATCTGAAACGGGTATGATAGGGATGGTGGATCCTTCTATGGTGATATTAGTGGGGGATGTGACGGGAGTGGAACAAGCCTGCAAAGAGTTCAACTGAGTACTCTGCAGTGTATCCGGACTTATCCGTCCGTTCTCCAGCGCTTCTTCGTCCGAATCGGAACAAATAGCATCGGCTAAATTTCCCCAAACATTGGATTTCTTTAAAGTGCCTGAAGTATTTTGTTCGACTTCTACGTACGGCGTGAGTTCTTGAGGAGGTTGAGGGGCTTTCCTCTTCCTACCCGACCCGTCCGCTAAGTCTAAAGAAACTGCTCTTTCAAGAACAGTGAGCTTGTCTGCTTCGTATCGGGATAAGTCACCCAGGGATGAGGCTTTCCTTCCTTCCCCCTCAGCTTGATGGACTGTGACATGAGACGAGTCGAGTTCTATTCGACCTCCTTGAACTGTTTCGCTGTCACTGTCCAGGCATTCTGTCTCGCTGGCTGTGACTGCCAGATGATCATCGTCCAGTATCTGAGGAGGAGTCGGTGCTTTGCCTTTCCTCTTCCTCTCTACTTCCTCTACTTCGACCACGTTGGCAAACGGCTCCACACTGATTTTATTGCTGTCTTCAGGTACACTCAATTCTACTGTCTTGAACCCTTCGTCCTTCTTGATCTGTGTTTTCTTGTCGAGCGTACTCGTCTTGCTCGCGTTTCCAGAGCTACTCTTCTCGTCATCCTGGTGCAGAGAGTTGTGAAGTTTTTCTTTCAGATTTTGTATGCCTTTGACCAGCATGGCTTTCATACTGCTGGGGCTGGTCGATTCTTTTCTGTCAGTCTCGTCCAAGTCGATGGTGTGAAAGACGTTCTCTTGTCTCTGGGTCGTCTCGATGATGTAGTTCGTAGTGTTTTGATACCGTTCAGCTTCTTGTTTTGATCTTTTCTCCAGAGTGGAGAGTTTTGTATCTCCTCCCTCACTACTCGTATTCTTTTCTCCAGATCTGCGGCTGCTAGATTTTTCAATCTGAAACAAATTTCAGCATTTTAATTTTATTACAATATTTTACACTTTTATCCAATTTATGTCGAAAATCGTAGACAAAGGTTGAATTTACAGAAAACTGTAGTTGTGATTGTATTAGATTCTAGCTAAACTGAAAATGACAATTTGGTTTCTAAACATGTTGAATGTATTTTATAGGGTGACTTATAAAATAAGTAAAACGTAAAAAATTATTATAATGCCCCAAACCATTAATTGGATGGGGGGGGGGGCTCTATAAACTTTAAGTACTGCTCAGACCAAACAAGGTTCATAGAATGGATTAGTCCGTCAAGGTCTACTTCGCTAGCTAGTCTTCGTCTTGATCTAATATTCGCTAGCTAATCTTTGATCTAACATCGATTGACTCATTTGAGAATATTTTATTTTTATAAGATAAGTATATATAACTCCTCGTAAACATTTTCGGGAAATAAAACTTTCTATCAATGTATCAAACTTTTCTATCTTGTTCAAACGAATGCAAGTGATTCGCGGTAGAAATTTGGTCGGACGGAGCCACAGATCCCACTTGGACCCATTCTCAAATCTTTCTACAACTCCAAAACACTCTTGAAGCATTATTCATAGTCTACCGAACTATCTAAAAGTTTTAAGTCCATTCAACAGAAAAGTTTTTTCTTCCCAAAAATGTTGATCTTATAACAGCATGTAGTATCGTCCATCGTATGTAATATACAACTCAATAGTATCAAATGGTGATGTTACCTGGTGAAGATCAGATATGGAGTGAGACTTGTAGAAAGGATGAGCTATAGACCTGGGGGCGGGCGGATGACGGGAGCTGACGTTACCGGGGGGCGAGGATACTCCCAACTCCACGTCATAAGGACTAGCGTAAGAAAGGATGGTAAGGGCATCTTCCAAAACTACGTGCTTCAGACACACCTTGACACTCTCCAATCTATCTCCTGAAAAAAATGTCAAGTTTCTACATACGGCATGAATCAAAGCTTAAGAGTTTTGCACTCTCAGGGTAGGTAACAAATCCCAAATTTCGCTTCCCCAGGACATCTAAAGAGATGTAGCGCATCTTAGTGACACTCAATGCACTACATTAATGAAGCTTGCGCAGGAACGCCAAGAACAACAAAAATATAGTTCAGTTATATGGTTATAGTTTTATATGGTTTTAATTATGTATGATAGCTATATTTATTATATTATACCTAAGAATATACATAAGGATATGCTAAATAATTCAATAAATTATCTATATTTAATAAAAAAAAAAAAAAAAAAGTTCTGTAGAGGCATTGTAGAAATGCTCCAGCAGAGTGAATAGGGAAGACCAAATATGGAGTGAGACTTATTACATAATAACAGGATTTGCACTATGCACATCTATTATATATTTTACTATTATGTATTATGCACCATGGAAATCTTGTGGATCAACATGAATGATTACACGTCACATCCATAATTCACTACACTCTGAACATGCTTTCCACAGTGGAAGTGAAACGTTGGATACATCATCTACCCTGACACCGCCTCTGCAACACTACACCTCCATAAACCTCGCAAGCCTACGCCCTTCGTCAGCAACAATACACTATTCTAACGTTACAGATATCACTTACAGGTTGGTGATATTATTGTTGACCTTTCAGGTTATAGGTACAGTTTAAGTTTTGATTACAAGTAAGCCTTTCAAGTAAGCGATTTTGAAATTTTATGTACAAACACTCATATTTTATTTTCAGTCTATCGTTTAGTTTAAAAATCCCCAAGGTCATAAGTATTTTGGGGATTGACCAATCAGAGAAGCCGCTGCCAACCTCTCACTTGAAAAACGACAAAAAATCCCTACCACAATCACCGCTGTAGGGAAAAAACCTTCTTCCCGGCAATCGTGCATTTTGTTTGTGGTTCATCTTTTGATTACATCGTTTTGAAAACTACTTTCAAATTAATCTTAAAAATGATATTTTAAAATAAAACTACTTAAAAGAAATATAAACGGTTATGTATGGTTTCACTATCGTTTCTTGTTACATGGCATTTTGCCACGTATTTAGCGAATTTTCACAGCCTTTCTCACAAATTTGATTTTATTAATCCTCTATTATTAATAGTAAGCAATAATATTACAGTTAACAAGCAATATAAGAAAATAAGAAGTATATTTAAATACATAACTAATACGTTTTTATAGAGGTATAAAGAATACAAGAAAACAATTCACACGGAGCAACTTGGAGTAACCTTGTGTAAAGGGTAAGAAAAGATTATAGTTTCATCAGTTTTAGTTATCGCCCACCATACAAAAGGGTATTAACTCTTACATAAATTTATGATTGTTTAGGCAATTTAAAGAAAAATGTCAATTTTTTCGTAAACAAATTGTTTATTTGAGTATAACCTTTAGGTTGAAAAAAATATATTCATGATTTTTTAAAACAAAAATACCGTTTTCGTCCCTTAGGATTGTCCGATTGAGCTGAATCCGGTCGCAATCGTTTTAGAATGACTTCGACCATATGAAGACTACTTCGAGGTTCTTCCTCTTTACAGGCCTGCTTAGCTCGGCGTAGATCAGTGGAAGTCATTTTTGTCCTATCTCTCTGGGACAGTAGGCTTACCAGGATGGAGCAAGAGGTAGAGGCCCCTCTTTTATACCATATCCCCAACCTCTAACACTACTGAACCCAAGATATATCGTACGAGTCTTTGACCTAGACGTACATGATTATATATATATATATATATATATATATATATAATATATATATATATATATATATATATATATATATATATATATATATATGTATATATATGTATACCGTTTGCGCCATTTGTGATGGTTTGATTCAGCTGAATTGGTCTTAATCGATTCAGGTAGCCGTTACCTAAACACGAAATACCTTTCAAGTTTCAATTTTTTTTCATGACGTCATAACTTTGGTTGATGACGTCATAATGTTTTTATAAACAATAGGCTCGTAACCTCCTCGACATCTCGCGATTTGCAAAGTTTATATATATATATATATATATATATATTATAATATATTATATATATATATATACATATATATATACATATATATATATATATATTATATATATATAATAATTATATATATATATATATAATATTATATTATATATTATATATATAATACATTTAGCAATTCTCAAAATAGCTCTTAAAAAACCAAAAAGGTATTCGTCCAAACAAATTTTTAGTGATTTTACAGTCCTTCCTGTTGAATTATTAGTTAAGAAAGCAGTTCTAATAATACTATCAACTTGACAACAAAGATATTATTAAAACATACTTATGAAACAAGATCTCAACTGACTAACTTTGTACAAAACCACTATGTAAAACTGAAAGAAAACAGAGACATGCATCATTATCTTGGACCATTATACTTTAATCAACTACCAATCAAAATACAACAAAGTCAAACCATAGACATATTTAAGAAACTTGTTTAATCAATACCTTCTTGACCAATATTTTAATGAAAGTATCTAAAGCATCGCATATTAAGAAAAATTTGAGATACTAAACATGAAAGATGTGTTTCAAATTAAATTATCAAAATGAAACTAACATAAATAATAATTTTAATAACATTGATATACATGAAAATTGTTTTATAATAAATGTGCACTATCTTGAGACAGGACCCTCGCTCTAGGATTTTTAACTCCTACTGAGGGCCCTCGCCAAATTATTAATTAAACACAAATGTATTTGTACAATATGTTTTTAAATAATCAAATATTGTAAAAAAAAATATTTATGTAATTTGTATTTGTATTTTATTTTGGTGGAAATAAACAATTTTATTATTATTATTATTATTACATACATATGTTTATATATACATATATTTTATATATAAACTTTTTTCGGACATATTTTTTTGTTATCAGGAAGCCAATAGGAACCGATTCCGCTCACTCCACCCTCAACTTCCGTCATCCGAACAACCTCATAAGCGTCATTTTCATAATGAAAATTCGCTAAAAACATAGCCAAGAAAATACAAGTAAAATAACCTGATTTGTTTACATAGTTTTTTCCCGCTCCCTTCTTGAGGGATTTTTTTTCTTAAGAATCAGTGGTGTCTAAACTAACCTGTCAAGATTTTTAAACTAAACGATAGACTGTACATATTATTCATATATTTATTTGCATATTATATTTTTAAAGGAATTATAATTAGCGCGAAGTTTCCTCCCTTTTTACATTCCCCTCATTTTGCCGCATAAGCATTGTCTTTGCACCACAAATCTCTTATACAGCTATCCATCCATATCAACTAAAATATCCGTTTGCGGTGTTTTTAGGGCCTCCTAAGTAGTTTGTCAGGTTGTTGTCTGTCTGTAGGTGTGTATATGTGAGTCTGTTATTATCGTAGCTCCCAGTAAGTTTACGCAATAGAGTTCAAACTCGGTACAGTAATAATTCTTCGGCTTCAGTTGTGCTATGCAGAACATTTTTAGGACGTCAATAACAGGCAATATTGACTCAGTCAAAGTTTGGGAAATTCATAAAACGAGGAAAATATCCGGATCAATTTAAAATGTAGCACCACATGTGTCATTTATAGGAGGATGTAGGATTTATAGGAGGATGTAGGATTTATATGGTGAAAGAAACTTCCAAGGTACCCCGTATCCAAATTTTTCCAATATTTTTAAGGGAGTAAAGGAACATTTTTTGCAAATTTATCTGGTAATGACGGGGCGGTTTGTCGTATAATCGGCAACTATTGCTCTAGGGGGGCTATTTTTATTCAAAAAGACGATTCATTTTTTTTTAGCGAATTTTCATTATGAAAATGACGCTTATGAGGTTGTTCGGATGACGGAAGTTGAGGATGGGAGTGAGGGGAATCGGTTCCTATTGGCTTCCTGATAACAAAATAATACGTCCGAAAAAAGTTTATATATATATATATATATATATATATATATATATATATATATATTATATATATATATATATATATATATATATTATGTAGTTTCTACCCTTTCGTGTACGATAACTCTTGAAGGCGTTCTCAAATTGAAACAAAACTTTGCAAATCGCGAGATGTCGAGGAGGTTACGAGGCCTATTGTTTATAAAAACATTATGACGTCATCAATCAAAGTTATGACGCCATGAAAAAAAATTTTTTTTTGAAACTTGAAATGGCTTTAAAACAAGGTATTTTGTGTTTAGGTAGACGGCTAGCTAAATCGATTAAGACCAATTTCAGCTGAATCCAACCATCAAAAACGGCGCAACAGTATACATATATATATAATGTTGTATATATGTATACTCTAGGTAAAAGATTCGTACGATATCTGTTGGGTTCAGTAGTGTTAGAGGGTAGGGATATAGTATAAAAGAGAGGCCACTACCTCTTGCTCCATCCTGGTAAGCCTGCTGTCCCAGAGAGACAGGACTAAAATGGTTTCCCCTGAACCACGCCGAGCTAAGTAGGCCCGTAAAGCGGAAGAATCTCGAAGTATAGTCTTTATATAGTCGATGTCATTCTAAAACGATTACGACCGGTTTCAACTCAATCAGACAATCTTAAGTGACGGAAACGGTAGTTTTATTTAAAAACAAAAATTATGAATATTAAAGTGATGTAGAAATTCATACAGTTTGGGTCGGGGCGGGGGGACACAGTGGTCTAACTCCCTGGTTTTAGGTGGTTCCGAGAAAAACAGGAATTAGTTGCATCAACTACCGCACCGAGCGCTAGTTTTCACCTTGTCCCCTTATCACTATTGTTATCAGTTTTAAATCGATACTTCTATTTATGTTTATAAAAATGTAAACAAGACGATTTTTATCTTATTCATTGCCTTTTTTCTTTTTTAGTAGCTTATAAGACAATTTTTTTAGAAAATAGGATAACGTGTGTTACGAATGAGACAACGAAGACGTAAATTAAATTTATAATTTCCCAGTTTGATGTTTGTTTACAAACATTTTTGATGTTTGTCTACAAATCATGGTTATCACGATATCAGGTCTACTTAAAATTAACACAGCGTTTATATTTTTATAACATTTTATGAAAATTATACCTTTAAAATAATTAATACAATTTTTAACATTGTTAAAGACCCTTTTAAATAATTTTAACCTTAGAATTGAAGAAATAATTATTTTATATATAGGGTACAAGGTCAACTGACCCGCCACTAGCGGAGAAAGGGTGAACTTAGGGCAGGTCCATCTAAAGCAGCTTATTTCGGGGGAGTTAGACCACAGTGTCCCGCGCCCCCACCCCTACTGTATGAATTTCTACATCACTTTAATGAATATATTTTTGTTTATAATGCTTCTTAATTTTAATATTATAGCATACTATTAATAATAGAGTATTATAAAATCTCAATTAGTAAAATCAAATTTGTGATAATGCCTACCAGGCCCGCGAAGCGGGCCTGTGTGGAGAGGCTGTGAAAATTCGCTAGATACACGGTAAAATGCCGTAGCAAGAACAATAATGAAACAACACATAATACAAAACAACAACAATGTGGCCGCGAAGCGGCCGCAGGGAGGTCCCCGGGCCGCGTAGCGGCTACGGGCCGAAGGCCCGTATTTATTATTATATAGGTTTATTAAATTTATGACGATTTATTATTATTAGGTTACTATGTTTATTTTAAGAAACGAATTATTATTCCCAAAGAGCACTTTTTTAAACGTGGGTGGCAATTAATTATTTTTAAACAATTTTTTATTCTAGGGGGCGATTTTATCTAAATGGATAATTCATATTTATATATGGGGACGATATAACCCGCGTTAAAAACCACTGATTTGTATAATGCTATTATTTGTAACAATATTTCTCTTTTTTCTCTTCTTCTTTCTATCTTCCTCTTTTATTTCTTTTCTTGAGGATTCTAAGGAGGGGGCAATCCCTCCCTCCGTGAATTCTCGCTTGCTTGAGGAATAAAACCTGATCAGAAGAGTAAAATTAATAAGTCCAATCTAATGTCCAGAGCATAGCGGCTTTATCAAACTTTTGAATATGTTTTACAGAGTGAACAGACAGAGAAGACTGGTACCCTAATTTATTGCAACTGGATCAAACATGACATCGTGTTACTTCAAGGCTTCTGTTTGAATACACCTTCATATTAATAAAGACACTTGGTCCATTATGCTTTGTACAGGGCTCTTCGCTAATGGGCGCAGATAAGCGATTACTCGCCTCATCTCGGTTCGCTATATAAGTTATTGCATACCAGGATAGATATGGCCGCTTTCAGACGCAGGGCCCCTGTGAAGGACATCTTTGATGAATATGCCGTCCCTCATATTGCCGCAGATGTTGAAGCCCAGACCAGTGAAGTCTCTGCTGCGTAGTGGAACCACTCGAACTACTGGGTCCTGCAGACAAACTCAACTTTATTACAAAATGCTTAAATAGAATTTTAATGTCATGGTAGACCATACAGTCCATACGCGCCCTCTTCCTCATTCCTTCCCGCAACTTATATACTTTTATAATCAGAGTTGCTATCCATGATTTAATAATATTGGCACGGCAGTCACAGTCAAGACCACCGGTTATTACAGATCTTAAACCTGCTAAAACATCCGGTACGGGGTATCTGGGAACTTTTCCTCAAAACATCAAATTCGCTACGCTAATCCAACCTGCTTCGAACTCACAATATACAAATCGTTAAATGTATCTACAACACATCTTCAGACTCGCTTTGCTCGTCCTCAGATAGTAAAACCATTCGTTTTATACCCAGGGATAACTCACCGAGGTACTGATCATGCTCGATGCTGCTTAACTTTTATAATCCAACAAAAATCCTGGATATACTTAGGAAACGTAGAGAACTTATTTATTACGTAAAGTAATACATTTGTACCGAATTTGAACTCAATGGGATAATTTTCCGTTTTTAACAATTTTTTAAAAAACGTACACAGGTCATTTTATAACAGTTGAACTAATGCTGATAATAAGACGATTATCAAGCCAAATTTCATTTCCATTGCATCATTTTCCGCGTTTTTCTTTATTTTCGAAATTTCATTATTGCGAGTTGTTGATGTCATAACAAAATTGTTTTCCGAATAGCACAACTGCAGTTATAGACTGATTTTTTACAAAGTTTTAACTCTCTAGCACTAATACACTGGGAGCTACGATGATAACAGACACACACACACACACACACATATAACTTTGTGAAAAACACTTAGGAAGCCTTGAACACCTGGAACGGATTATTGCAAACACAATACTTTTTCTATATACTTACGATATAAATGAGCAAAAGTAAAAATATAGATTTATTAGCGAGAAACTTTAATAGAAACGTAATAACTAGAACTAAAAATGATTTAATAATTTTAAAATCTTCAGATCAAGGTTGTAAAAAAAAAAATAATGAAATGCTAGATTATAGTAAAAAATTTAAATCTAATAAATACTAATTATTTGAAACTTATGCTCAACAAGTCAAGAAGAGTGAAAAACATATGTGTAACGAGCTTGTTTATCACATCACAACACTGTCCTAGAATATTGAACCAGCTTTCTGATTTAGAACTCAGAGTTATTATGTTAATGAATCAAATTAATAGGGCAATTAAAGAGGATTAACACTACACTATAAAATTATTAGTTAAATAATAGAATAACTAGTGTACATATTAGAAGAAATAAAACTAAACAAGTTTTCGTCTCCCCACTCATTATAATTACTTAGTAACAAAGCCGACTTTCAACCGTTAACGGTCATCATCAGTGCCGATGATTATTAAAACAGTAGATCAGTAGTCTACCAGAGAGTCTAATGGTACAAACTTGACTAGTCAAGTTTGTACCATTAGACTCATTGGTACATGATGACCGTTAACGGTTGAAAGTCGGCTTTGTTATTAGTAATTATAATGAGTGGAGAGACGAAAACTTGTTTAGTTTTATTTCTTCTTATCATAGCACTCCACAGCTCTATCCATCATATGGTGTACAAATTCTTTCAAAATTTTTACCCTATTTATTTTATTGATTGATATATATTCAAAGGTCTCTGTCAGATGATTGCTTTCAATATTCTGGTTAAAAACATAGTTATTTCAAAATGAGATAAGGCACCTCCACAATCATATTTTTGACAAATAAGTTTTTCAGTTTATTAGTTTTATTATAAAACAAACTTAATTGTAGAAAAATTATCTCTGATTTAACTCATTTTTTTTAAGTTTAAGATTTTTTTACAAAACCTAGAATCTTAATTTTGCACCCAGGCGGCCGCCTCGTCCGCCCCTCTCCCTTTAATCCGGCGCGGCTTAGAGGACAAAATGTTTAATCCAAATTTGCAATTATTTTAGTTGCAACTCGGAGGGTCAAGAGACAGAACTATACTTACTGTGGAGAATGAGTCGTCCATGGCTTTGACCTTGAGGTTTCCATTGGGTACCAGTCCACCTGCCCAGAGCGCCCATTTGGTCTGCAACAATAACATGAAATTCCCTTGTCAAGTCTAAGCTCACAGGTTATTTTACATGGTATAAATTAGTTTTTCACATTGGTTATCTATACACAGTTAAAATGGTTCGAGATGGTCTTAGTGTAGAAAGACTGTGGCATGGCTGTTGGGAAAACAAGTCAACATTTAGTTGTTAGAGGTGATACGTTTGTTTTCAATAGATGGGTCGAATTTAGACTCTATTTAAAATAAATATATCAAAAAGATAAAAATGCTATGCAAATACTAATAATCCACTACCACAAAGTTATGATCCACAACCACAACGTTATGATCCACAACCACAACGTTATGATCCACTACCATAACGTTATAATTCACAACCACAACGTTATGATCCACAGCCACAACGTTATAATTCACAACCACAACGTTATGATCCACTACCATAACGTTATAATTCACTACCACAACGTTATGATCCACAGCCACAACGTTATAATTCACAACCACAACGTTATGATCCACTACCATAACGTTATAATTCACTACCACAACGTTATGATCCACAGCCACAACGTTATAATCCACAACCACAACGTTATGATCCACTACCATAACGTTATAATTCACAACCACAACGTTATAATCCACTTAGTGGTGGACTGAGCCAAAAGTCTGTACTGATTTTTTTTTAAATAGTTTTTTAATGATACTTTTCTTCAAGTAAATTTTCATTTCATTTCCAAAGTATTTAACTCTAGGAGCTCTTTAGGCTCTACCTTAGAGTATTGGTCCCTTTTCAGTTTGGTGTTAATTACATATTACATAATTGCAATAAATAAATTTATTTATACATTATAAACTTACAAATTTATGATTTTTATTATTTTAGTTTATTTTTAGTTGAGGGGCGGATAGAAGGCTGCCGCCCTCCCTGGCCAGCCGCTCCTGGATCAACTACCACAAGTAATGACCCACTTCAATAAAATAACTTACCTCTATGACAGGAGCCTAACCCAGTCAAAACCGCCTGTAAGGCCAAATAACAGCGGAATAACAAGAGAATTCTGGCTGGAATAAATGCAAAACGCTGAATCTACAAAGATTTACAAAGCTTTATAGAAACCATCGCTCCCTCTGTTGCATTACGTCTGAATCGTGAGGGCGCGAGTCATGCTTTACTTTGCCACGAGCTTTAACTCACTTTTTCCTTCATCATAATTCTGTAAACTGGGAGTAGTAAAACTCCAAACGCCTTTTCAATTTAAAATTCTGCTAACAAGTGTTTCTTTTTTACTTGAGAGCGATTTAGATAAGATAGCTATGAAGATAAGATAAACCGAATAGTTACCTTGAGAGCGGTTTAGATAAGATAATTAGGAAGATAAGTTAAACAGAGTAGTTTCCTTGAGAGCGGTTTAAATAAGATAAACAGAGTAGTTTCCTTAAGAACGGATTAAATAAGATAAACAGAGTAGTTTCTTGAGAGTGGTTTAGATAAGATAGCTATGAAGATAAGATAAACAATAAGTAAACAGAGTAGTTACCTTGAGAGCGGTTTAGATAAGATAGTATGAAGATAAGATAAACAGAGTAGTTACTTGAGAGTGGTTTAGATAAGATAGCTATGAGATAAGATAAACAGAGTAGTTACCTTGAGAGTGGTTTAGATAAGATTGCTATGAAGATAAGATAAACAGAGTAGTTACTGAGAGTGTTTAGATAAGATTGCTATGAGACAGAGTAGGTTACCTTGAGAGCTGTTTAAATAAGATAGTTATGAAGATAAGATAAACAGAGTATTTACCTTGAGAGCTGTTTAAATAAGATAGTTATGAAGATAAGATAAACAGAAGAGTTACCTTGAGAGCGGTTTAGATAAGATAGCTATGAAGATAAGATAAACAGAGTAGTTACCTTGGGAGTGGTTTAGATAAGATAGCTATGAAGAGAGAATAAACAACATAAACAGAGTAGTTACATTGAGAGCGGTTTAGATAAGACAGCTATGAAGATATGATAAATAAAATAAACAGAGTAGTTACCTTGAGAGCGGTTCAGATAAGACAGCTATGAAGATATGATAAATAAAATAAACAGAGTAGTTACCTTGAGAGCTGTTTAAATAAGATAGTTATGAAGATAAGATAAATAAAATAAACAGAGTAGTTACCTTGAGAGCGGTTTAGATAAGATAGCTATGAAGATAAGTTAAACAGAGTAGTTAACTTGAGAGCGGTTTAGATAAGATAGCTATGAAGATAAGATAAACAGAGTAGTTACCTTGAGAGCGGTTTAGATAAGATAGCTATGAAGATAAGATAAACAGAGTAGTTACCTTGGGAGTGGTTTAGATAAGATAGCTATGAAGATAAGATAAACAGAGTAGTTAACTTGAGAGCGGTTTAGATAAGATAGCTATGAAGATAAGATAAACAGAGTAGTTACCTTGAGAGCTGTTTAAATAAGATAGTTAAGAAGATAAGATAAACAGAGTAGTTACCTTGAGAGCTGTTTAAATAAGATAGCTATGAAGATAAGATAAACAGAGTAGTTACCTTGAGAGCGGTTTAGATAAGATAGTTAAGAAGATAAGATAAACAGAGTAGTTACCTTGAGAGCTGTTTAAATAAGATAGCTATGAAGATAAGATAAACAGAGTAGTTACCTTGAGAGGTTTAGATAAGATAGCTATGAAGATAAGATAAACAAAGTAGTTACCTTGAGAGTGGTTTAGATAAGATAGCTATGAAGATAAGATAAACAGAGTAGTTACCTTGAGAGCTGTTTAAAAAGATAGCTATGAAAGATAAGATAAACAGAGTAGTTACCTTGAGAGCGGTTTAGATAAGATAGCTATGAAGATAAGTTAAACAGAGTAGTTACCTTGAGAGCGGTTTAGATAAGATAGCTGAGAAGTTAAGTTAAACAGAGTAGTTAACTTGAGAGCGGTTTAGATAAGATAGCTATGAAGATAAGATAAACAGAGTAGTTACCTTGGGAGTGGTTTAGATAAGATAGCTATGAAGATAAGATAAACAGAGTAGTTACCTTGAGAGCGGTTTAGATAAGATAGCTATGAAGATAAGTTAAACAGAGTAGTTAACTTGAGAGCGGTTTAGATAAGATAGCTGAGAAGTTAAGTTAAACAGAGTAGTTAACTTGAGAGCGGTTTAGATAAGATAGCTATGAAGATAAGATAAACAGAGTAGTTACCTTGGGAGTGGTTTAGATAAGATAGCTATGAAGATAAGATAAACAGAGTAGTTAACCTTGGAGTGGTTAGATAAGATAGCTATGAAGATAAGATACAGAGTAGTTACCTTGTTGTTGCTTTCTTTATTCTCAACTACTGGCACCAGAGATGGACCCTCTGTAAAACACACACACATATTACGTTAGTAATCATATTCCAGTAGAGCAAAAGTAGTCATCTAGAGGAGGTAATTAACTCTCTAAGAATGTTGAAGACAAAATATTACAAGATACACGCGGAGCACGCCCGAAAACAGCTGCAATTAATAAAAACATTTCTATTTAAATGGTGGAAATTTTCTTTAGAAGCTGCACATTTTTTAGCACTTCTATTGTTTGCAGCCTAAAAGAGGATTTAATAAACCGTTCGTACAGCTGTTAGTGCCGCTACTGTGGCGAGCTCTTGGGAATTGTTTCTTGGAGGTCGCACAGTTACCAGAAAGAAATAGAATGAACCAAATAAATAGCTGTTTAACGACTTAAGAACGCTAACTCGGCCTTCACTTTATGTTTGAACATTTTCGTAACATTTCAACCCTACTACCATGAGCTGGTTCAAATGTCTCATAACTATGGTACGAGATCCTGTCTCTCTAATCCACCAGTATTTTTAGACATATACCGTAGGTTCAAAACCACAAGAAAACAATATTTTTAACAAACATCTGCGATACATATCTTTCGCGATAGTTTGGTGAGAAACAACCGGAATATAGAGATTATAGTGTGACACTTCTTACAATTTAATACAGTTTCCGGAATAATGTACACATAGTATATATATAATATATATATATATATATATATATATATATATATATATATATTTATTTATATATATACACAAATGTTACATAATAGCTATATATCAATCTCCATCAATCTCGGGTTATGAAAAAAACACATTTTATATTTATTTCTGGCCAAAGTTTCGAATTGACCTAGAAATTTTCCATCAGGGCCGAAATAATCACAGTCTTCATTTACTCTGGGTAAGAGGATCCATACCAAATTTAAAATGAAAAGCTTAATAAAGTACACACAAGTACTACGTACTGTAGTACTTGTGTGTACTTTAGTACATGTATGTAATATACATATGTATATACATTATATATGTATGTGTATATTATGTACATACATATACTTATGTATTTGTAAATACATAAAGTTTATATATTATATCTTTATTTGAGCGCCCTACCTTAAAACCACCTTCCCCTTTTCCCTCTTCATGACCTTAACCATATAAGCTTATTGAAAATTCGTAAGTTGTAATAAGTTTTCCGTTGCCTCGCTATAAAAGCTTTATATATGTCAACTTGACACTTAGGCAAAGGAAAGTAGTAAATAATAATGATAATAATAATATTCTGTATTATTTAAATAAGTAATAAGATATAACACGTCAAATACACTATAAAACATAATAATAGACTTAACAACAAACAAAATATAAGATATAACACGTCAAATACAATATAAAACAAAATATAAGATATAACACGTCAAATACAATATCAAACAAAATATAAGATATAACACGTCAAATACAATATAAAACATAAAATAGACTAACAATAAGATATAACACGTCAAATACAATATAAAACAAAATAATGGACTTGACAACTAACAAAAATAAGATATAACACGTCAAATACAATATCAAACAAAAATATAAGATATAACACGTCAAATACAATATAAAACATAATAATAGACTTAACAACAAACAAAATATAAGATATAACACGTCAAATACAATATAAAACAAAATAATGGACTTGACAACTAACAAAATATAAGATATAACACGTCAAATACAATATCAAACAAAATATAAGATATAACACGTCAAATACAATATAAAACATAATAATAGACTTAACAACAAACAAAATATAAGATATAACACGTCAAATACAATATAAAACAAAATAATGGACTTGACAACTAACAAAATATAAGATATAACACGTCAAATACAATATCAAACAAAATATAAGATATAACACGTCAAATACAATATAAAACATAATAATAGACTTAACAACAAACAAAATATAAGATATAACACGTCAAATACAATATAAAACAAAATAATGGACTTGACAACTAACAAAATATAAGATAAAACACATCAAAAACAATATCAAACAAAATATAGATATAACACGTCAAATACAATATAAAACATAATAATAGACTTAACAACAAACAAAATATAAGATATAACACGTCAAATACAATATAAAACAAAATAATGGACTTGACAACTAACAAAATATAAGATATAACACGTCAAATACAATATCAAACAAAATATAAGATATAACACGTCAAATACAATATAAAACATAATAATAGACTTAACAACAAACAAATAAAGATATAACACGTCAAATACAATATAAAACAAAATAATGGACTTGACAACTAACAAATATAAGATATAACACGTCAAATACAATATAAAACCTAATAATAGACAACTATCTTAACATAATTTAAATAAATATAAATTAAAATTGTACTCTCAGCTATTGAGGTAGTCTCTTAGATTGTAAATGCTTTGGACTGGAGCAAATGCTTTATATTTTTACGAACAATCAATTATTTTCTATCTTTCTATTGAATCGGGCAGTTTGTTGAAACAAGATATAGCGAGGTTCTCGGGAGATTTTTGGAACAAGAAGTTCTCCAAGGGGCAATTCGGAGGTTAAGTTTGTTCCTAGTGTTGGAACTATGAGTATTTTTTATTCCGCTGAAACTTATCGGAAAATTTAATAACATATTTACAAGCTTAAAATATTAAAAATTAATAAATGGTTAGTATGTTTTGAGAATATTAAAAATGAGTCTGACAATATAAGATTTTGTAAGATAAACAATCTGTGTACTTCTGGACTAGATCCCCAAACTAGTATATGTTGTGATAAAAATGGATACATCCAACTATAATAAATCATCAAGAGAACATCAGGAGTTAAATAATTTAAGTTTCCTAAGTAAATGGTAAGTACCATTAATTTTTTTATTACTAATTCAATATGACCAGAGAACTTAAAAGAATTGTCAATAATTAGCACCAGCAACTGTTAATAAATTTTAGCACTTCAAATGTTAATAAGATTTTATATTGTATGAGAACAAATAAATAAAAAGAAAAAAATAAAAAAAAATAAATAATAATAATAATAAAATAATAATAATAATAATAATCATTCTTACTTTTCACATATCACAATAGAAAATATGAACAATTAATATAACAATAACAAGGCAACTTCGACTCAGTGCCGCGCACAAGCATTTGCTCATGCGGCTATACATATACATGTTTTGTTTTTGTATTTAGCATGTTAAAATTATTTTTTCTAAAAAAAAAATTGTTTTTTTATTGTATGCTTTGTATGCTTTGAATTTTTCTATGTATGTATAAATATATAAATAAAATAAAATAAAATAAACTTACTGGATGAAACGGTAGCTTATGAGCTTGAGTTTAAGCTAGCGGTCTATGAACTATCCGGCTTGAAAATATAATTGAAACACTTTTTAATGTATTTAATACTAATTTATTTATGACGCACCAATCATAAAATACCTTGCAAATGAGGTTAATTTTAAGTTCTAACAAATGCAGATCTTTCGCAGAAACAATAACAGATGTGTCATCTGCATACATAATTACAAATATATCAGGGCAAAAACTTCGGAGCCATAACGAAAACAACCCACCAGATCATAATTCAAGAAAACCGGGAAAATTCCCGGTGCGCCTTCGGTGCTCATTTATTTAAAAAAGTAGTTTTTGAATTAAATTTATATTTATGCTCCCTTATTGTTGAGAGAAATACGCCTTCAAGCTCAATGTATTAAAGATCTTAAGCTCTTAATAATATGAGAAGAATAAGTACGCCCTCTATATCGTTGTTATTAAGCCCTTGTGTCCTCACGGTTGTAAGAAGTTCATCAGGATCTTGGTGAATTTAAGCCCTTGCGCCCTTACTGTTAAGAGAAGTATGCCCTCGATCTTTGTATTTTGTAATAAGTGCGCTAAACCTATTTTTCTTGCATTCTAGGGAGCCTCTTTTAATTTACTTAATTTCTCGCAATTTAGTGAGAATTTTTTTTTATCAATCCACCGTTCAAAACTTGCCTGTTGTCAATTATTTGAACATATTTATATTCTTGTTACGAGAGTTCCTGATGCAACGTACTATTAGTTATTATCAGTTTTTTGCCATTTCTCAGCCATTAAAGTCTACTGTCACTGTCACTGTCACTGCTCTACTGTCACCAGAAGATACCGGACAGCAGTTAATGAGTTGGTGGAGGCAAGCTATAACCTGCCACTATCAACAACAAAATTTGCCTGTCGAAAGAGGGAGAGAATAGTAGAGAGAGAGATGCGGGTGCCTGCATACCTGCACTCTTGTGACAGATCGACTAAATCTGCTTATGAAAGTCAACTTCAGTTAAATAATGAACAAAATTAAACTAATTAACGCGAGTAAATAAATAAATAAATAAATAAATCTTTATTTGCATAAATACTAATACAAGTACAATGGCAAATCGTCAAATATACAAAAATTAGAAGTAACATAAATTACTCAAACATAATTTTATTAGAGAAGTACTCATTAATACTATAAAAAGGCTGCTCTGTCAAGGCTTTTTTTACGGCTTTTTTGAAATGATCTATTGGCAACTCTTGAATTTTTACATCTAAATGATTAAAAAGTTTAAACCCCCAATACACTATGACCCACTTCTGACTTCTTAAGTCTATGAGTTGGTATTGTAAGTACATTTTTATTCTTTGTATTATATCTATGATAATCACTATTGGTTTTAAATTTATTTAAGTTCTTTTTAATAAAGAGCACAGAATTAAAAATAAAAAGATTTATGACAGTCATTATCGCCAGTCTCTTAAATGAAGATTGACAGTGTGAACCAGGTTTGGCTCCTGTTATTCTTCTAATTATCTTTTTTTGATAAATAAGCAATGGATCTAAATTGACGTGTCCCCAGGCAATAATAGCATAATTTAACCTGCTCTGAACAAGAGATTTGTAGACGAGCACAAGAGTTTCTTCTGGTAACGAGTCTTTTAACTTTCTAAAAACAAATAAGTACCTAGCAATACTTTTAGTCATTGTTGAGACATGGTCTTTCCAATTTAATTTACCGTCAATAGTGACTCCCAGAAATTTTACTGGTTGTTGTTTGTAATCAAGTCGGAGACTTATGATTAATGACTGTGTTTTATCTTTATTTAGTATAAAGTCATTGCTACTAAACCAATATTCCATTTTACTTAATCTTTGATCTCCTATTTTTTTCAGCTTAGTTTCGTCAGAATGGCGGTGAGTCAGGTTGGAATCATCTGCAAAGGTAGGTAAGTCTTTCTATTATCTTTTCTGTATTAGTTAGGTCAATGAACATTGGCATATCATTCGTGCTTAGAAGGTAAAGAATAGGGCCTAAAATGGATCCCTGTGGAACCCCTTTATTAATTAATTTATGTTCTGAACATACATTGTTGTGTTCTACGTATTGCACCCTATGTGAAAGGAATTCTTTGAGTAACGAATAAGCGTTTCCTTTGATGTTTAGAAGTTCACATTTTTTAAGTAGAGTTGAAATACATACTCTATCAAAAGCTTTTGATAAATCACAGCAAGTAAGCAGAGTATGTTCACCACTCTCTAATCCTTCAAGCGCTGATTCTACTACTTTAAGTATAGCTTCAATAGTAGACCTTCCTCTCCTGTATCCATACTGTGTAGGTACTAATAATTTATTTGTTTCCAGGTATTGAACTAACTGGATCTTCACAGCTGCTTCTAGAATCTTCCCAAGTATAGGAGTAATGCTGAGAGGACGATAACTATCAGGTAAGTCTTCATTTCCTTTTTTAAACATGGGGGTTACTTTAGTTACTTTTAAACAGTTAGGGAAAATTCCCTCTTTTAAGCAACTATTTATTAAAGCCGTCAGTGGTGTTTTGATATAAATAAGATTTTCTTTTACTAGACTATTAGTTAAGCCATAACAGTTTTCGCCAGTGACTTTTTCATGTCTAAAACAATCTTAATTATGTTGCTTTCTGTTACAGGTTGAAGGAAAAATATATTGTCTTGTATTGCTGGTTTTGAAGAATAGCATTGCTGAGCAATTTCCACAGCTTTACGATTGTCAAACGTCTTCAGAGATGATGCTATATTTATAAAATAATCATTAAACTCTTTTGATGTTACTTTATCACTTCTATTTTTATAACCATTTTGACCACATTCATCCTTGATTACCTGCCACGTAGCTTTACTAATGTTATCTGCTTTCTTAATTTTATTTTCATTAAAGTCTTGCTTTATTCTCTTTAAATGCTTTCTATATACTTTTTGCTCCCATTTATAACGTCTCCACTCTTTACTAGATTTATCTATTTTACCCATATCATACCAATTTTGAAGTGATTTTTTCATTTCCACCTCCAAGTCAGTAATCCATGGACTGTAACTTTTCTTAGAATTATTACATTTAAGCTTTTTCAAAGGAAATGCTTGTTGATATAGATAGCTTATTTTGTCTATAAACAATTTAAATTTATCACTAGTTGCACACACACTGTCCAGGTAGTTCCAATCAGCTTGAGATAAAAGATAAGTAAAATAATATCTTCCTCTTTCTGTTAATGGTCGATAATAAGATGTAACTCTTGTGGATTTTTTATTTGGCACTCTAAAAAGAATCATTCGATGATCAGATATTTCTTCTATGACATTAGCATGAATATTATAATTGTGTTTTGTAACAATGTTATCAATACACCTATTTTCTCGTGTTGGTTCTTTAATCTGTTCTTTCATACCAAAACTCTTAAACAATATATTCAAGTCAGAGACATCTTTGTTCTTATCATTTAACCAATCAATGTTAAAGTCAGCTGCAAGAATAATTTCAGGATTATTTTTAACTTTGGTTACTTCTTCTAAAGCCAATTCTAATTGTTGTTTAAAAATCTGAAAATCACTATCGGGTGTGCGGTACGCAACAATAATAACAATGTTTTTCTCTAATAAATGCACAGCTGATAACTCACAATGCCTTTCTAATGAGTGCTTAGTAACGTTGTTAAGATTTTTAAACTTTAACTTATTATTAAGAAGGATAGACGTTCCACCATGTTTTAATATGCATCTGTAGAAAGCAGAAGCAGTTATAAAGTCATGAGGTACATAAAGACCTTCTTCACTTTTATCAAGCCAGTGTTCTGTTATTAATAGCAGGTCTAAGATTTTTCTTTACATAAAATTTCAATTTCATCCAGCTTGTTTCTTATGCTCTGAGCATTTAAGTAAAGTCCATTTAAAGTGTTGGTTTTAACACAGCGCTTCTTAAGATTTATAGTAGCTGACTCTTTAAACGGCTTGCATGTTTCCTGTTTGTCCATAAAAAACGGCGGACTTGAACGTGTGCAGGCCAAAAGGAGGGTTTCATTACTTCATCTTTGAATTGTAAGTCTAAAGCGACTCTAAAAGATGGGTATTCAATACTTTTACTTATCATTAAGCATTCAATTTTTGCTGATGGCAATTTTTTCTTGATAAATGATGTAATCATTTCTTTAGTGGTGCTTTTTTTAACTTTACTTACATGAATCCAGGCTCGGGGTTCTGGTTTACTTATTGGTGGTAAGCCTTCAAAAATTACCTCTGATGATCCACTTTCTGATTCTGTTCCTATGATTACACTTTTAGAGTTTAAAACCTTGCCTTTTTCTTTTTTCTTTCCACTTTAGACCATTCGTCATCACTACTGCTATTATTTGAATTTACGGATTCAACTTCATTATAATCACTGTTATTCTCACAACTTGATTTTTCTTCTTTTTTAGAGTTCTTGTTATCTTCAGTGTTGCCACTTGAGTCAATTTTTTGAGGTGGTACGGAGGCCAGAACAGCTTTTTATTGCTTTTATTTTCTCCATTAGCAGAACCAGCCGGAGTCGTTCTTATTTTGTCATCTTTTTTAGCAGTTGATTTAGCATCTACGGGAGATGTAGTCTCTTCAACCGGTTTTATATTAATTACTTTGGTACTAATAATTTTTCTTAAGCTTTTCAGCTCACTTTCCATGCTTACCATTCTGTTTATAATTGAAGACATTAAATTCTCGTAGTTTTCAACTACAGTTAGTGTGCAGCCCTCTTCACATTTGCTACATTGCCAGGAAAGACCAGGAGTTTTTCCTACAATGAGAGCATTAGTAACAGCTCTTCCTAACTCTGTACATGTGGAATGAAAACCAAATCCACATTTCCTACAAATAATGTCTTTATTTTGGCCAGTAAGGCCTTTGTCACACTTGGCACAGTTAAATACATCGATTTTGTCACTTTTTGTAGGTGTCATCATTATTCAATTATTGTTCTTTAAAAAATTAATTTTAAATGTCAGCAATAAAACTAATTTCACTACACTAAACTACACTAAACTATATAACTACGATGTTTATGCTACCACGGCTAAATCGCTACTAAATCGCTACGAGTAGGAAACGCTTCCGGGGTTGACAAAGCTGCTTCATCCCTGTCCAATCAAACATGAGCAAGATTTCAATAAAAAATAACTCCTTATAAGACACACACACATACATACTACAGGGTGTTTGGGGATGTATGTAGACAAACGGGTACGGCGTTCCTCGGAATTTTTTCTCATTAAATCGGATTCCCTACGCTCATCCTCCCTGATTTGGACTCGCTTCGCTCGTCTTCAGATAGTAAATGCATCCGTATCATTCTCAGCGGCCACTCATACAGCACTGACCACGCTCAATGCTCCTTAATTTTTATGATCCAAAAAAAATCATAGATATACTTTTTGTATTAAAACTTATTATAGTGTACTTATATATTAGGTAATGGTATACACTTGTATCAAATTTCAACTCAATCAGACCATTTCCCAATTTTTTAATAAACGTACACAAGTCATTCAATAAAAATTGAACTAATGCTGATAATTAGATGAAACTTAGCACATGTGTAAGTCTTTTACATAGCTACATGCGTGCTAAATCATTTTTCCTTGTTTTATGATTTTTTTGAAATTTTCGCTGAGTCATTACTTATACAAAATTATTTTCGGAATAGCAAAGCAACAGCGGTAGACTGATTTTTGTACAAAATTTCAACTCTCTAGCATAAATACACTGGGCGCTACAATGATAACAGACACGCACACATACAGACAACAACTTTGCAAAAACCACTCATACGGCCTTGAAAACGCATGAAACTGATTTCAGGCGTTTTTTTCGGATTTTTTTTTACACACAAAATACTTTTCCTATATAGCTACGGTGTAAATAAGGATAAGTTAAAATTGGGCGAATGGGGCGAATGGGGTGAATGGGGCGGTTCTAAAACACGCTATTGACCAGCGGTCAACTCTCAACCGTAAAACAGTTTGATTAATTATAAAAAACTAAAAAGAGGTCCATATTTTTGAAAATTTAAAAAAAATAAAAAGCTCAATAACTGTTTTAAAAACAATAAAAACATTTATCGGACCTTTGGAAAAAAATCTTTTTTAACACAGTTTTGATCAATAACAATATTATAACCCATGTACAGGACAAAATTACCAGTAATCGAAGTTAAAAGGTGTTTTTTAATTAATTTGTATCATTGCCAAACAATCATAATAAGCAAACCTGGGTTTTTGCTTTGTTTACATTTCCTGCCTTTTTATAAGTTACTTATAAAATAGAAAACATTTTTTAAGAAAAAATTGTATTGGTACTTAGAATAATACTATGTATAGAAGGAGCACTACTGATAACACGACAGTCGGTTCACTGGTGGACTTGAGTAATGCTGCCACCCTAACAATATACAATTTTCTAAAAAAATGTTGACAATACTTCCGGTTGCTGAATTATTATGTTCTATTATTAATTAATGATTGATTATTCATAAATTACTAACATAAATATCGGTGCATTACAATATTTAAAGCATTTTAAATTGTAGTTTAACATATTTATTAAAATTATATATAAAAAGTAATCCTGGTCAACTAAATGTAGATTCTTGTATTCCGCCACCCTTTTGCCATGCAAGACCAGTTTCATTAAATACTCTGCAGGTGTTTTAAGTTATTATATTTGTTCTTTACGATCTTTCTTCATTAATAGATATTTATGACAAATATTTAAAATAATGTTTTGTTGTCAGGTTGGCAGCATTACTTAGGTGCACCAGTCAACCGGCTTTCGTGTTAATAGTGGAATTACAATGTGTTTACGGCCCTGTGCTCCTTCTATATATAGTATTATTCTAAGTATTGGTACATAGAAATCACATCTTATGGGAGACTTAACTTATCCTAACGTTATTACATAAAACTTACTGGTAGTAATGGTAATAGGTATAATTGTAATCAAATAATAATCAACGTCAATATAGTTTACAATAAATTGATCAAAAAAATAACATAAATTCTAAACAAAACAAAGGAAAAGAAAATCATTGATTAATAAAGAATTGGAACAATAATTAGATTTGTTACAAATTAGTTCTAATCAAACTAATTAATTCTAATGAATTAGCATTAATTAGAATTAATTTACAATAATTACAACAATAATAATTAAATTAAAACAATTATTAGATTTTCATCAATTTTTTAAAAATTTTGGTTGTGAGCAATCTATGCAAAGCCAAGCACGTGGCCTGACTCCTTTAACTGTTACTTTCGTATCCATCCGGGGTAAGTTATAACTAAATATTCCCTGACCTTACGCACAGAATGAGGGGTGCTCCGTCATTTTGGAGTACCATCCGTTGCCTTGCCTGTAATGGTATATCTTTAATAATAATAATGGATTATTTCTTAAGAAATCAAGGTAAGATCTAGCATCTATGTTTAAAGGCAAATCAAATAGTCAAACAAGTTTATTACCTATAAATCCAGCCCATAAATTAATGCTACATCGTCTTTGAAATGACCCTTGGTGAATGTAGAGGGGTTTCCAATGCATACTCATGTTGTGGGGGCATACTCATGGGGGTTTCCAATGCATACTCATGTTGTGGGGGGTTTCCAATGCATACTCATGTTGTGGGGGGTTTCCAATGCATACTCATGTGGGGTTTCCAATGCATACTCATGTTGTGGGGAGTTTCCAATGCATACTCATGTGTGGGTTTTCCAATGCATACTTGTTGGGGGGTTTCCAATGCATACTCATGTTGTGGGGGTTTCCAATGGTTGGGGGGGTTTCCAATGCATACTCATGTTGTGGGGGTTTCCAATGCATACTCATGTTGTGGGGTTCCAATCATACTCATGTGTGGGGTTTTCCAATGCATACTCATGTTGTGGGGTTTCCAAGCATACTCATGTTGTGGGGTTTTCCAGAGCATACTCATGTTGGGGGGGTTTTCCAAGCATACTCATGTTGTGGGGGGTTTCCAAGCATACTCATGTTGTGGGGGTTTCCAATGCATACTCATGATGCATGTCTTGTGGGGGTTTCCAATGCATACTCATGTTGTGGGGGTTTCCAATGTACTCATCTTGTGGGGTTTCCAATGCATACTCATCCATCATACTCATCTTGTGGGGGTTTCCAATGCATACTCATCTTGTGGGGTTTCCAATGCATACTCATGTTGTGGGGGGTTTCCAATGCATACTCATCTTGTGGGGTTTTCCAGAGCATACTCATGTTGTGGGGAGTTCCAATGCATACTCATCTTGTGGGGGGTTTCCAATGCATACTCAGTGGGGTTTTCCAATGCATACTCGGTGGGGGTTTTCCAATGCATACTCATGTTGTGGGGTTTCCAATGCATACTCATGTTTGTGGGGGTTTCAATGCATACTCATTTGTGGGGGTTTTCCAAGCATTACTCATGTTGTGGGGAGTTTCCAATGCATACTCATCTGTGTGGGGGGTTTCCAATGCATACCATCTTGTGGGGTTCCATGCATACTCATCTTGTGGGGGTTTCCAATGCATACTCATGTTGTGGGGGTTTTCCAGAGCATACTCATGTTGGGGGGTTTCCAAGCATACTCATGCCATACTCATGTTGTGGGGGGTTTCCAATGCATATGTTGTGGGGGGTTTCCAATGCATACTCATGTTGTGGGGTTTTCCAATGCATACTCATGTTGTGGGGGGTTTCCAATGCATACTCATGTTGTGGGGGGTTTCCAATGCATACTCATGTTGTGGGGGTTCCAATGCATCTCATGTTGTGGGGGTTCCCAATGTATACTCATGTTGGGGGGCATACTCATGTTGTGGGGGTTTCCAATGCATACTCATGTTGTGGGGGTTTTCCAATGTATACTCATGTTGTGGGGGTTTCCAAGCATACTCATGTTGGGGTTTTTCCAGAGCATACTCATGTTTGTTTCCAATGCATACTCATCTTGTGGGGGTTTTCCAATGCATACTCATGTTGTGGGGGTTTCCAGAGCATACTCATGTGTGGGGGTTTCCAGAGCATACTCATGTTGGGGGGGGTTTCCACTCAAATGCATACTCATGTTGTGGGGGTTTTCCAGAGCATACTCATGTTGTGGGGGGTTTCCAAGCATACTCCATACTCATGTTAATTACTCATGCAATACTCATGTTGTGGGGGTTTTCCAATGCATACTCACCAGCATGTTGTGGGGGTTTTCCATACTCATGTGTGGGGTTGCATACTCATGTTGTGGGGGGTTTCCAATGCATACTCATCTTGTGGGGGGTTTCCAGAGCATACTCATGTTGTGGGGGTTTTCCAATGCATACTCATGTTGTGGGGGTTTTCAATGCATACTCATGTGGGGGTTTTCCAGAGCATACTCATGTTGTGGGGGTTTTCCAGAGCATACTCATGTTGTGGGGGTTCCAATGCATACTCATCTTGTGGGGTTTCCAGAGCATACTCATGTGTGGGGGTTTTCCAATGCATACTCATGTTGTGGGGGGTTTCCAATGCATACTCATCTTGTGGGGGGTTTCCAATGCATACTCATGTTGTGGTTTCCAATGGGGGGGGTTTCCAGAGCATACTCATGTTGTGGGGGGTTTCCAGAGCATACTCATGTGGGGGGTGGTTGGGGGTTTCCAATGCATACTCATGTTGTGGGGGTTTCCAATGCATACTCATGTTGTGGGGGTTTCCAGAGCATACTCATGTTGTGGGGGGTGCATACTCATGGTGGGGGGTTTCCAATGCATACTCATGTTGTGGGGTCCAAGGTTGGGGGTTTCCAAATCATGCCAATGCTACTCATGTGTTGGGGGGTTTCCAAAGCCAATGCATACTCATGTTGTGGGGTTTCCAATGCATACTCATGTTGTGGGGGTTTCCAATGCAACTCAATGCGTCCAATGCATACTCATGTTGTGGGGTTCCAATGCATACTCATGTTGTTGTTTCCAATGCATACTCATGTTGTGGAGGGTTTCAATGCATATCATGTTGTGGGAGTTCCAATGCATACTCATGTTGTGGGGGGTTTCCAATGCATACTCATGTTGTGGGGAATGCATACTCAATGCATACTCATCTTGGGGGGTTTTCCAGAGCATACTGTTGTGGGGGTTTTCCAATGCATACTCATGTTGATCGTGATAATTAAATACACCGTCGCAGGTGACTCGTCAGTCCGAAGAATAATTTTTAGAGAATATTCAACATCCCTGTGCAGCATGGATCTACAAAAATCCCACCTTTAGTTGAAAATCATTTTCTTTCAAAGCCTGCATTTTTTGGTAATGACATGGATGAAATCCAACAGACCGTATTGTGTTCGACGGTCCCAATGAAAACCTTTTTATTGGGACACACCAAAAGTTGGCGATATCGTCCTAGTGCTGTTTGTCCTAGTGCTGTATTCGAAATGTTTACAGCAGTGTCAGTCATCTTCTACATCTAAATCATTATTCGCCGGCACTTGCTCATGATATTTACTTCTCTCGCGGAGAGGAGTGTTTAACCAGGTGAATGTAGCTACACATGGAACTACTGGACCAGGAAACCGGGCTCTGTACTCCCTTTGGCAAGCTAAAGCATTCCTATTGGAAAATCCATAAACAAAATGCATGTCTGCACATTCGGTATTAGTGAATGCTGACATTTGTTTTTAAAAAATACTACAAATAGTATTAAATAACAAACGAAGCTACAAAAAGTACATCATAAACAATTATTACAAAATTAATTATCAGTAATTAGACAAAAATAATAATTATTTGTTCTTTTTTTGACAAAAGGCGGGAAATGTAAACAACGCAAAAACTTAGGTTTGTTTATTATGATTGTTTGGCAATGATACAAATTAATTAAAATACACCTTTTAACTTCGATTACTGGTAATTTTGTCCTGTACATGGGTTATAATATTGTTATTGATCAAAATTGTGTTAAAAAAAGAAGTTTTTCTAAAGGTCAGATATAATTTTTTAATTGTTCTTAAAACAGTTATTAGGTTTTTTATTTTTTTTTTTTTATTTTTTTAAAACAAAATGCAACTCTTAACTTTTAGTTTTTTTTTATAAACAATTAGACTGTTTTATGAAATTAATGTATACTTTTTCTTTAGGAAATTTTCTTAGCTTTCCAACGATAGTCATAACTTATTTGATGGTCATAACTGTATGACTTTGGGAGTTAAAATAATATATTTTATGTTTGTTTGTAAAATAATAGTTATTTATGCCATAAGGCTGAGAAGTGTGTCTTTATGTCACGGCAATTAGATTTACCGACGAGCGAAGCGAGTCGGGAAAAATTGCCAAGACATAAAGACATTCTCAGCCGAATGGCATACACTATTTTTTTTTGAGGTAGCACTCATTAAATAAATTGCGCTATATACTTAATTGAAAAAAAAACAAACGTCCAATTAACTCCATATTATCGTCGTCATTGAATTCGTCCATTGCTTCACACTTTTACTCAAAAATGCTTTACAAAGCTTTAAAAAAAAACACACAAAAATTGTAAATTAGAACACCTTTTAAAAACGAAAAAAATTAGTCTATGAACAAAAACAGAAACAAAATGAACGTTTTTAAAGAAACCTCATGAAGGTTTTACACAGATTGTTTTTTTGAACACGCTACATTACAGTAATGGCGGCAATATATGAATTACTTTTACGTCCTAGGAGTTTTTTTACATTCATTATTGTCCTCGGAGGTGAAAAGTACTAAATAACCTCCTAGTACAATAATGATTGGCTTCTCATCCTAAAAACGGTCCAATAAAGTGCTCAATTACGTACTACCTCAAAAAAACATTATTTATTATATTTTAGCCAATATATTTGGAAACAGTTGGCTGTTTCACACAGAGGTATATCAGCTGTGTTAGAGCTGTTGTGTTCTACCATCTGCTCTATTGCCCCTTGCCATTTATAAAGAACTGCTCTGTCCATTAGAGTTAGATCTGCTCTGTTCCATAGAGTTAGAGCTGCTTTTTATTTTAAAGTTAGAGCTGCTATGTCCTTTAGAGTTAGAACTGCTCTGTTCCTTAGGTATTCTTTTATAAAATAAAGAAGTATCTTACCAAAAACCACTTATGTGATAAAGAAAACTCCCTTCCAAGTCTTTGGCCCAAAAAAGTCGGGAAATCATATTTTCTATCCCGCCAAGTCTTGTCCGTATTGAGTGGAGACGGACATGGGCGTTTCAATGTGAAGTTGCTAGGTTGGCAATAGTTAAGGGCCCTATTTACATTGAGAGGCAATCATCAGCTTCTTCTCCTAAGCGGCTAGCCAGCTGTGTGAACGAGTTTTATATTTTCCTTTACTATATTTCGAGAAATCAAACAATTCAGGTATTAGTGGAGATTAATCATAACAGATTTTAGCAGTTGTCATAATTGCAATAGTTTTACTTACCTGCATAGATCTAAGAGTATACAGAAGAAATGAATGAATAATTGAAACGATAAGGGTACGATATAATCAGGCACTTCACCCTATAATATACCCTTGCCAACAAAACCTCTAAAGGTGATTCACTTTTCTTGCACGCCGCCAAGGTGAAGAAGCTGATGATTGCCTCTCAATGTAAACAGGGCCCTTAACTATTGTCAACCTAGATACTTCACTTTGAAACGCCTATGACCGTCTCCACCCAATGATATGACTTGACCGTTCTTCCGTACATGACTTGGCAGGACAGATAAGTTGGTTTCCCTACTTTTTTTGGACCAAAGACTTAGCAGGGAGTTTTTTACCACGTAAGTGGTTTTTTGTAAGATTTCATGACTTTTTGTACGGCTCCTGTTTTATGTAAAAAAGAAATAAACAAGGTACGTGTTGTAGATAAAGCTGTAAAGAGTGTTTAGGTATTCTATACACCACTCTTAAGCTCTATTTTTTTGCGGCGGGTACAGCATAGGAACTTGGGATGCATTGATACAAGAATGTTAATAGGCAACAGATAAATTAAAAAGTCCTCTAACAATAAAATCCATTCGTTAGTAAAGATTGCTCAATTTATATAAAAGTAGCATTCATTAGCTTAGTTTCTACCTCCGTGTTTGACATAGAAATGTCGAATTTGAGTTTTAATAGGTAGAAATGCACACAAGCATAAGACAAATGTCGAGTCCTCATACTTCAAAATCCGTTTAGTAGTTTAGGCTGTAAACATTTTTTATATGTTTATGCGTAAACATATAAAACTATCGTTCGCTAGCTTAGTTTTTCGCTCCGCGTTTAGCGTAGAAAAGTCGAATTTGAGTTTTAATAGGTACAAATGCACACAAGCATAAGACAAATCCAAAAAGTCCTCATACGTCAAAATCCGTTGAGTAGTTTAGGCTGTAGGTGCGTCAACAAAAAGTGCAGGAAGAGTAAGAAGTCGTCAAAAATGCCATTTTCAATTCTTTTTTTTCTCCACTTCTGCTGGGCAGATTTGGATGATTTTTTTTTTATTTTTGTCTCTACAAGGCCGCCCTTTCATGATATCATAATATTATTTGTATACATATAGCCGTTTACACGCTACAGACCTTCAAACCCCCTACTTTGTTGCATACAGTACAATATACTCAGGCAGCTGTAATACTTTTTTGAATTTTTGTACTGACTAAGCGATGTATTTTAACGTTTCTCCTTGACTTGGCGGGGTGGGGGGCGGAACGTTGCTGTGTTCCTAAATATAATAAAATACCTATTAACTGAAACTTATGCTTTACAAAAATAAAGAAAGATTAAAGATGAAGGTCTACGATTTGGTTCATCACATCACAACAACGCAATGCTAAGAATATAGAAGACGCTTTCTAATTCAGAACTCAGAATTTTAACCTGTCAATCTATAAATACATAGAGTAAATATTTTAAGATATTAACACTACAAAATTAAATTATTATTTAAATACTAGAAAAAGTACTGTACATATTCTTTTAAAATATTCGCCCTTTTTATATTGATTAACATATCATTTTACTAAGATCTGAGTAAGATCAATTCTTTAAATATTCTAATAAAAAACATAATTATTTCAAAATGAGATAAGGCACCTCGACAGCCTTTTTTGACAAATAACTTATATTCCAGTTTATTATTTATATTAAAAAATAAACTAGTCTGTACAAAAATTATCTCTGATTTAACTCAATCTTTATTTTAAGTTTTATATTATTATTTACAATACCTAGAATCTCAATTTTGCGCCCACAAAAGTTTGCGCCCCGGGCGGCCGCCCGGTCCGCACCTCCCCCCTAAAACCGGCGCTGTCTTAAACCATTGGAATGGGTAGAAAAACAATATGTAAATGAGGCGAGGCAGTCAACAAAGTTATCATATAGACAGAGTCCAGCTACACCCCTGTCATCAGACAATCATTTATTCAAAACACCGTTCATTCTAAAAATACGAAATATCTGTAATATTGATATAGATTTTTCGTGGGTCAAAAGGCATTCAAGCATTACTGTTAACGAAGTACCTGTCAAACACGCTAAAATATCAGCTCAAGGTACAACAGCGACTGCACCAAGTTTGATTATTAAATATTATTCTGTTCGAAACGTAGCGTGTACAAACATTTACTAGAAATACATAGGTTAGTTAGGTTTCTAATGATTCTCGTGCCGTGGTCAGCAAGGCGGGCGAATTTGCCTTTGAAATGATTGCTTTGATGCGCAGATATCAGTTTTGCTCTGGTTCGGTTTACGCTTCGTAGTCGCAACTGTAATAAATCCTCTTACTGATTCCTTCCTCCGAGACTGAGGGTATATGACCAATTAGAGGCATAAAGTTACAACTGTAATACCTGTGAAACTATAGATAAAAATGGTACCTTTAAATCCAGGGTTGTCGTAAGCATACAGGTCGCCCCTTTCCGAGTCCGTCACTAATACCAGGTGTTGACCTGAAACACACGAGTTAATAATTAGCTTGTTTGTGATTTCGCCTTAGGACATGGAGAAAGGGATGATCGTATCGTCTTCCAGTAGAGAACCGATACGTGGTGTCAGGTGATTCGTAGAGCCCTAACCCTAAATCATTAGTCCCAAAATGCATTTTTAAGCATTTAGAAGGTACGGGAATATTTTCTTGCAGAACAAACTCAGGTCCATTAGCTTATTTTTAATGTCCCATGTTTATAGTTGACCACATAGTCGACGACAAATAGTCAGGTTTGCAGCTGATTTGGGAGCAAATATCCTCGACTCATTACGAACATTAGGTTAGGGATAAGGTTAGTCGTAGGAGATTTTAATTTATTTACATAATTAAATAATCAAAAGGCACTGCGATCATATAACTCCATATAAAGATGAAAAAATACATATTAAAAGGTGAAGAACGGGACAATACACGACACTCAGCTACCGCGTCCGCTTTGTAACCTCAACAGTTCCATTACGACTCGATAATCATTTTTTCTGGATTATTTAAAGGTAATGTGCAAAAAACTTTTAAATTTAGTGGGAAGAATGATGTGTACAGTTTTTTATAAAATAAATAAATAACCATTTAATGCACATTAAGAATTCAATTTTACAAAATATTTAAACAATTTACAATTACTTTATTTGACATGCGCAAATCGGCATTGAGTCGTGGTGCCTCATAGAGGAAATCTTGGTTGGGACACCAACTTAAATACTTACACCATTCATACTCATACCCACACCTTTGAGATCAGGGACCTCTGAAACGGACTTGTTTTACACTTCCTGACTTCGAGCCCGCTAATCAAGCCATTGTATTATTGCAAAGAAATTGGATGAGCTAATATGAGTAATAAGCTCAGTTATAAGTGATAATTAGAGTAATTAAAACAAAAGTTACATAAATTAATAACTCAATGTGCTTCAGAACATAGTTTGCACGATAAACACAGACACTAACATATCTTAATGTTGATGAATATTGTCTGCAATTAATTACAAACGTATGTCAAGAACACGTCTACAGTTTATTAGTGAGTGTATATTGACTCCAAGACATGGATGGCCAAGTTGTCCAAATCTGTGCGAACCAATCAACTTGACCGGTTTCATAGGGTTTTCTAGAATATTCTGGAAAACTCTGAGATGAGAGTAATTGTGTAGAGGAGAGACAACACCAGCTGAAAGTGTTATCAGAGTGATAAGCCGACTGGCTCAACAGACTTATGTCTCACTAATTATATCTGTTTGTTTGCTATTCTCATATATTGTATCTAACAGTCTTGGAATTTATAGTAACTATTAATATAAAGCGCAATATTAAGGCAGTTTTTGTAACTCATTTCAATATAGAACTGTTTGGCAAGCCTACTAAGCGCTATAATTCAGTTCAAACTGTTTACACAAACAGCTTGCTAATAATTGCCGTTATTTGCTGGGCGGCGCTATTTCAGGAGTGTAAAATGATGAGGTATAATGGAATGGTATAATGGTGATAATGAGGTAACAATTTTCATCTCAAGGGGTGGTTTTTAAGGGTTAAATTATTAAATAGTAACGAAATTTAACTATGTATATTAAATAAATTCAAATACTCCATACAATGCATCATTAAATAATTTAAAGCTTCAAAAACTGTTTTTTTGGCAATTTTGCACTAAAGGGTAGTTTTTAAGGGTTGAAAATACTTATAATTTATAAATTACATTATAATATAAAAAATAAATCTTTGGCATATTAAAACGTATTAAGATTTAAATGACGCTAAAATATGATATTTTCAATTTTTTTTATAAAAGGGTAGTTTTCACCCCTTAAAAATAAAAAGCACACATTTTCATCAAATAACTTTTGAAGAGGGAGGTAAAATGAGCTTACTTGCAAAGTTTCATCAAACTCGGTGCGGTTCTTTAAATTTTAGAGGCTTTGCGATATTTTACTGCTGATGAATAAACTAATATTGTCATGAGGATAAGGGATAAAAAAAAATTACACCACGAAACTCGGCTAAGCCTGTCTTCCAACCAGCTCAGCTCTGTCTCGTCATAATTTTCCCCATTTCATATAAAAAATCAGAAATTCATGTTTTGCAATGGTAACTTATATCTTACAGTTTTATCATATTTCTCACTTCAGCAGTACACATCAATAAAATAAGTAACCTCTTAATGTTTCAACAGGCATTATTTCAAAGGCAGCGACTGTCAAAGTAGCATGAGGGTAGGTCAGGTTCACAAAGATCTGATAGCCATAGAATGATAAAAAAACAGTACGGCCGTAAGCTAGAAGAAGGGTTTGATTATAGCGGCTCTAATCACACTCCATTGCCCCGGCAGGTAAGAAAATTATTCGGGGTGGTCCTCAGCCATTACCTGCTTCTTCTAATAATTCCAATTCCATACAAACAAAGAATATATTTGTTTTATGACCAGGCACTGTAGCTCCTCACAATCACTACGCCGCTCTACATTGCTACTACTATCACAATCACTACGCCGCTCTACATGCTCACTACTATCACAATCACTACACCGCTCACTACTATCACAATCACTACGCCGCTCTACATTGCTCACTACTATCACAATCACTACGCCGCTCTACCTACAACTACTATCACAATCACTACACCGCTCTACATTGCTCACTACTATCACAATCACTACGCCGCTCTACATTGCTCACTACTATCACAATCACTACGCCGCTCTACATTGCTCACTACTATCACAATCACTACACCGCTCTACATTGCTCACTACTATCACAATCACTACGCCGCTCTACATTGCTCACTACTATCACAATCACTCGCCGCTCTACATTGCTCACTACTATCACAATCACTAGGTCACTACAGTCAGCAATTAGCCATTACATTAAACTGCTTTGTCTAGCGTAAAGGAGACAGGAAGGTCATATATGGAGTAATATAGCATAGTAAGGCAAGGTGTACTAATAGTAATATAAACAATGCCTTTAGATAAGCGAGCAATGTTATCAAGTCATTACTGGCAGTGATAAGGTCAATACTACAACTACAATAAACCTGACTACAGACTACTCAGACTGTACCTACCCTAGTACACCCAACTAACACTTTATACATAAAAATATAATATTAATAATAATATATATATATAATATATAAATATATATATATATATATATAAATATATATATATATATATATATATATATATATATATATATATAAATATATATAATATATATATATAATATATAATATATATATAATATATAATATATAATACAATGTGGGTTCCTATACGGGTAAATGACAAAAAATCATCCTGGATAAAAGTCCTCCTGCTTGTTTCCTCCTCCTGCTTGTTTCCTCCTCCTGCTTGTTTTTAAACTAAGATTTTCATTTTTTTAACGGCAGATTCAAAAACGGCAATTTTTAACAATTGGACGAAGAGTAAAGTAGGCTTAATTTTGACTCTTAGAAAAAGAAGTTTTTTTCATAAAATAGTTTAATTGCCCCCCGGGACAATTTTTCCATAAAAAATATAAAATAAAAACACACAACTACACAATAACATACAAATAAATAAACAATTTAATAAATTTAACTAATAAATAAATAAGTAAAATAAGGAAATAAAACCAAACTATAAATCAGATAAATTATGTACATAAAAGAAAAAAGACTGCACAAAATAAAAATGACTCTACATGACAACCTCTGACTTTGACGCATTTTTCTTATCTTAATTTGAATTCCCTGTACACAGTGCCTATAATCTCTTCGGTAATTCTAAGAACTGCATGGCGTATTCTATTTTTTATTATATCTGCGTCATCTGGTACAGTTCCTGAAATACTTTTTGGCACGAATGTATAAGCCTAAACAACGTAAAACAATACGGCAGGGAAGTATAAGCCTAAATAAAGTATAACAATACGCACAGAAGTAAGCCTAAAAAAGTAAACAATACGGCACGGAAGTATAAGCCTAAATAAAAAACATTATAAGCCTAAATAAAGTAAAACAATACGGCACGAAGTATAAGCCTAAATAAAGTAAAACAATACGGACGGAAGTATAAGCCTAAATAAAGTAAAACAATACGGCACGGAAGTATAAACCTAAATAAAGTAAAACAATACGGCACGGAAGTATAAGCCTAAATAAAGTAAAAACAAATACGGCACGAAGTAAAACCTAAATAAAGTAAAACAATACGGCACGGAAGTATAAGCCTAAATAAAGTAAAACAATACGGGATGGAAGTATAAGCCTAAATTAAGTAAAACAAAACGGCAAAGAAGTATAAGCCTAAATAAAGTATATCAATACGGCACGGAAGTATAAGCCTAAATAGTTTTGTTTGTTTAAGTGAAGTAATCATAAAAAAATCCGTCAAAGTGCTTGCATTGCAAGCATTATAAGGGGTTATCAGATATTTGCATAAATATAATGTATTAATACTATACAATCATACTTATACTTAATATTCTACGCCTCGCTTCAATCGCCTATATGTTAGTATTTGTCTATACCTAATGTTAGAAAAAATAAATAAGTTATAACAAAATATTCCACAGCTCGCTACGCTTGCGTTTCTGTGTATCAAAAATCAGTACCTAATTTAGAATCTACACAAAATATATTAGTGCTCGTATTGCTCGTTTCATTTGTATGTTTGTTATTTGCAAATTTCGCAGAGTAAACATAATTTTACTAAATTCACTAGGGCTCATTTCGCTCGCCTATATGTGTCTGTTTGCACTGATTTTAGGAAAAATAATTATAATACAACATAAAATTTGAGTAAACATCTGCTTGTTTAGTACTAGCCAATTTTAAACTATAGAATCAAACTTTTACATAACAATCTAGAGCTCGCTTCCCTCGCATATATATATTTGTTTGTCGATACCTAATTTTTGAGAAAATTTAAAACACAGAACAAAATTTAAGGGCTCGCTTCACTCGCCATTATGTGCTTGGTTGGCAATATCTACCTTAAGAGGAACATTTAAAACAAGGCAAAAAATTGAAGGGTCGCTTCAATCGCCTTTTTGAATTGGTTTATAGGAACCTCATTTATAGCATAGAGTAAAAGACATAACATAATATTCTAGGGCTCGCTTCGCTCGCCTTTAAGGTGCTTGTTTGGTACTAGCCAATTTTAAACTATAGAATCAAGCTTTTACAAACGTTCTAGGGCTCGCTTCGCTCGCTTATAGAAATTTGTTTGTCGATACCTAAATTAGAAAAAAAATTAACATAACATAAAAAAAACATAAAATAAGATTCAAGGACTCGCTTCGCTCGCCTTTATGTGCTTGATTGTCAATATCTACTAAGAAAAATTAAAAAACAGGCATGAAAATCATAGGCTTTTTTGTATAGTTTATCAGTACCTTCTCAAGAGTATAAAATAAAAATAAACCATACAATACTAGGGCTCGCTCGCTCGCCTTTATGGCTTTTTGTCAATATCTACTTTAAGAGAAACATTTAAAAACAAGGCATGAAAATCATAGGCTCGCCTTTTTGTATATGTTTATCAGTACCTTCTCAAGAGTATAAAATAAAAATAACCATACAATACTAGGGCTCGCTTCGCTCGCCTTTATGTGCTTGTTTGTCAATATTTATTTAAGGAAACATTTAAAACAAGGCATGAAAATCATGGGCTCTCTCGCTCGCCTTTGTATATGTTTATCAGACCTAATTTAAGTAAAAAGAATAACAAAATATACTAGGGCTCGCTTCGCTCGCCATTTGTGCTTGTTTGACAATATTTTTAAGAGAAAACATTTTAAACAAGCATGAAATCATGGGCTCGCTTCGCTCGCCTTTTTGTATATGTTTATCAGAACCTAATTTTATAGCATAAAGTAAAGACATAACATAATATTCTAGGGCTCGCTTCGCTCGCCATTTTGTGCTTGTTTGTCAATATCTACTTAAGAGAAACATTTTAAACAAGGCATAAAATCATGGGCTCGCTTCGCTCGCCTTTTTCTATATGTTTATCAGTACCTTCTTAAGAGTATAAAATAATAAAAATAACCATACAATACTAGGGCTCACTTCGCTCGCCTTTATGTGCTTATTGTCAATATCTATTTTAAGAGAAACATATAAAACAAGCAAAAATTCATAGGCTAGCTTCGCTCGCCTTTTTGTATATGTTTATCAGTACCTTCTTAAGAGTATAAAATAATAAAAATAACTATGCAATACTAGGGCTCGCTTCACTCGCCTTTATGTGCTTTTTGTCAATATCTATTTTAAGAGAAACATTTTAAACAAGCATGAAAATCATGGACTCGCTTTCGCGCCTTTTTGTATATGTTTATCAGTACCTTCTTAAGATTATAAAATAAAAATAACCATACAATACTAGGGCTCGCTTCGCTCGCCTTTATATGCTTGATTGTCAACATCTACTTTAAAGAAACATTTAAAACAAGGCATAAAAATCATGGGCTCGCTTCGCTCACCGTTTTGTGCATGTTTATCAGTACCTATTTTTATAGCATAAAGTGAAGACATAACATAATATTCTAGGGCTCGCTTCACTCGCCTTATTGTATATGTTTATCAGTACCTTCTTAAGAGTATAAAATAAAAATAACCATACAGTACTAGGACTCGCTCGCTCGCCTTTATATGCTTTTGTCAATATCTACTTTAAAGAAACATTTAAAACAAGGCATAAAAATCATGGGCTCGCTTCGCTCGCCGTTTCGTGCATGTTTATCAGTACCTATTTTTATAGCATAAAGTGAAGATAACATAATATTTAAGGGCACGCTTCGCTCGCCTTTATCTGCTTGTATGTCAATATCTACTATAAGAGAAACAGTTTAAAAAACGCATAAAAATCATGGGCTCGCTTCGCTCGCCTTTTTGTATATATTTATCAGTACCTTCTTAAGAGTATAAAATAAAAATAACCATACAATACTAGGGCTCGCTATGCTCGCCTTTATGTGCTTGTTTGTCAATATCTACTTTAAGAGAAACATTTTAAACAAGGCATGAAAATCATGGACTCGCTTCGCTCGCCTTTTTGTATATGTTTATTAGAACCTAATTTTATAGCATAGAGTAAAGGCATAACATAATATTCTAGGGCTCGCTTCGGTCACCTTTATGTGCTTGGTTATATTATTGCTTGGTGCTTTAACGACATTTTTATTATGTATGGTACATAAGTCTGCCTCTGTGGCCGTGATCGTAAAGGCGTTCGATTTCGGCACCGGAGGTCCGGAGTTCGCAGCCCGGGCTATGCTCTAAGATTTTATGAATAGTATTTGTATTAAAAAGATTTCGCCAACTTTAATTACATTCTTAGAGTGTAGTAGATGCAACCCACCTGAGGTGGTTCCCGCAGGGTGAATACCCTGATGGGCCGAAAGGCCCTAAAACGGGCATTTTATTTTTTTTATAGGTACATAAATAAAAATGTATTTATTGTGTTTTATTTAAATGTGTTTTATTTATGGGTAGTAAATATTTGTGTACTACCCATCGATACCTACAATTTGATACCCCACATGATTTTTCAAAAAAATATTTTTTTTGGCAAATGTGCGCATTCGCTCATAAAATCGACATATGCGCGTGTGATATAGTTGGCTATATTTTTCCTGTTGTTGGAAAATAGTTACACATGTATACCAAATTTCAACTTCCTAGCTATTGTAGTTCCTGAAATGAGAAATCGGACAGACAGACGCTCGACAGAAAGTATAAGGGTTTCGAAGATTATCTTCGAAACCCTAAAAATACGGAATGTTCTTACATTAAACATTTATATTGACTCATTAACTAATTACTTCACTAACTATGTGGTAACTTGTTGACTAGTACACCATGACGTCACCAACTCCTTCTACTCAAGGAAGCTGAATGAGAAGATAGGGTTTAAGTCCAGTACCCCTGACACACTGACACCTGACTCCCTGCAAATATTTCCTTTAATACCTTTACTTTCTATTTTAATGAATTTTATTATTTTTATGTTTTTGTGAGCGAGGGAGGAGCGGCCTTTACTCCACGCCCTTCTCCCTCCACTTCCTTGCAAAGCTTCCACGCACCATTTTCATATTGTTTACACTCTGACTTATAATGACGTGTAATGACACCATGGTTTCCATATTGTCGTCATGGTTTCCGTATTCCCTAACTACTGTATCCCTCTGAATCCGTCCAAGAGCTGCATAAACTATTTAGAAGAGTAACTTTCCATCAAATCCTCCCTATCATATTCACCCCATTTTTTTCTGCATTAAACAAACCCTGTTCCATTCCTCTTGGAGTCATTCTACAAGTGTGAGTATTACTTTTATTAAATTTGATATGATTCCTATCAAATTTGATGTGATTCCTATCACATTTGATGTGATTCCTATCAAATTTGATGTGATTCCTATCAAATTTGATGTAATTCCTATCAAATTTGATGTGATTGCTATCATATTTAAGGTGATTCCTATCAAATTTGATGTGATTCCAACAAATTTGATGTGATTCCTATCAAATTTACGCGATTCCTATCAAATTTGTCGTAGTTTGGGAAAAGAAAACTCAGGAAATCAACTATTGTAAATTGTTTTATTTAACGATTGTGGCGTGCTAAATCCATTGAAACAGGGCGACAATATGACCAACACATTGAAAAGGGTTCCATAGCGATGTACAGGGACCGACAAGGTGGCCCACAAACTGAAAATTCGTTTAATTACGAGGCAAAATGGCAAGTAACAGCAAATTATACAAATGAGCAAGACCTAATTGTTGATTGAAAACATCGCTTGACTTTAGTGCGTTGTTGGAGGCCAAGACATTTCATAGAAACCTTTGTTTCTTGTTCTGGCGAAGAAACTGACGCTGATCAATATCAGCGTCACTGCCTAAAGTAAAGGTCAATACTAAAGTAATATATAAACCAAGTAGGGAAACAAACGCGATTTCTGTCAGACCTGGCATGTAGTTCCACATTTTGTCCACCAGGGAGTTGACTTAAATTTTCCTATGGCCGCGGCCATTTTGTTTTACCCTAGTGAATGTAAACAAACTATTTACGGTACTCAAAATTTTTGTTTTTATTGCATTTATTTGAACAGTTTAGTTTAAAATGTTAATAATTTGTGTAAGAAATACATTTTGCCACATCCAATAGTGATTTAAGTCCGAATCATTAAATACTAGGTTTGTTTAAATTACTTAAAACGAGCGGCTAATTACACTTTTTTTTCGTGTGCACTACTTACTTAACTTCGTACATTTTTGCAAATAATATTTGTTTTTTCCCCTTCAAATATTAATTGTAATTAGTAATTTAACAATTTTAACCTATTTTTTTAATATAAAAAAAGCAATCGTAATTTTAAGGCAATACACTGTCGTCTGTATTTTCTTCAAAATCTTAATAAAACATGTGGTTTGACTTTACTATAGTTTCTCTTTTTCTTTAACTAAATTATTATAACAATTATTTAACAGAATTTAATACAAAACCATTATCACGTACATATAAAGTACGAAAACACGATAAAATGTAAAACTCAACTAATGTTATCAGGGTTGCCAATAAAATTAAATAAAAAAAACCTAAATCCAAAAGGCGCATGCGCAGTTATTATAATTTTAGCTTTTTAGCAAATTTTCATAATGAAAATGACGCTTATGAGGTGTTCGGATGACGGAAGTTGAGGGGAGTGAGCGAATGGCCTATTGGCTTCCTGATAACAAAAAATATGTCCGAAAAATGTTTATAATATATATATATATATATATATATATATATATATATATATATATATATATATATATGTGTTGTGTATATATATAATATGTATGTATGTAAGAGTTTCTACCCTTTCGTATGGCGAACGATAACTCTCGAAGGCGTTTTCAAATTGAAACGAAACTTTGCAAATCGCGAGATGTTGAGGAGGTTACTAGACCTATTGTTTATAAAAACATTATGACGTCATCAATCAAGTTATGACGTCATGAAAAAAAATTTGAAACTTGAAATGGCTTTAAAACAAGGTATTTCGTGTTTAGGTAGACGGCTAGCTGAATCGATTAAGACCAATTTCAGCTCAATCGAATCATCACAAATGGCGCAAACAGTATACATATATATATAATGTGTATATATGTATACGTCCAGGTCAAAAGACTTGTACGATATCTGTTGGGGTTTAGTAGTGTTAGAGGGTGGGGATATAGTATAAAAGATGGACCTCTACCTCTTGCTCCATCCTGGTAAGCCTGCTGTCCCAGAGAGACAGGACAAAAAATGGCTTCCACTAAACCACGCCGAGCAAAGCAGGCCCGTAAAGCGGAAGAACCTCGAAGTAGTCTTTATATGGTCGAAGTCATTCTAAAACGATTGCGACCGGTTTCAGCTCAATCAGACAATCCTAAGATAGATGGTTCACTCCCGAGTGTAGTAGGAACACTCATTTGACAAGTTTGTGTTTATGATTTAAGTCGGGGGCCTCATCACTAGAGTCTTGAATAGCGCTAGTAGTAAAAATATATTTGCTCTATTCTCTGCTAGATTGTGCTGTAGTATTTTTTTAAAAAACAAACAGTTGCCAATCGTTTAGTAAAATAAAATAAAAGTAAACAAAGATCTATGGTATGCTGTAGTATTCGTGATGTATTTTTGTTTTATAAAACTTGGGGGCCTCATCACGCGAAGCAGCACCATCGTTTTCTTAAAAAAAACAATAATTCATTTTAGTTTTTTTAGACTGAGTATAACATCTCGGGTTGGCGCAAACGGATAAGTAAAGGAAACAAACAAAAATTGTAACTCTGACATTAGAGGTTCAAATCCAAGGGGGGAAGACAGAATGGGATAAGTAAGAGTGAGAAATTAATTTTTTTCACTTTTTACCAATTTATACGAAATTCTTATATAGCTTTCTTGGGATCACTCATCCATCGACTCCTCATCATTCTAGCGCTGAAAAGCGGATGGAAAGACTTGATTACCCTCAACAGCTCGTTTGTTTGGTTGAATAAAAATAAATAAATAAAATGTCAGAAATAAAAATATGTGACAGTTTCACGCTGTCACCACTAGACTGTACTACTTGAGCCTCCTGCATCCCATCAAATATTTTTTTTTTTAAATCTTTGAGTGAGCCATCTATGTTAATATTGTTTATCTATGATCCTAAGTGACGGAAACTGTATTTTATTTTAAAAACAAAAATCATGAATATATTTTTGTTTATAATGCTTGTTAGTTTTAATATTATAGCATACTATTAATAATAAAGTATTAATAAAATCTTAATTAGTAAAATCTAATTTGTGAGAAAGCCTCCCAGGCCCGCTAAGCGGGCCTGTGTGGAGAGGCTGTGAAAATTCGCTAGGTACATGGCAAAATGCCATGTAACAAGAACAATAATGAAACAACACATCATACAAAACAACAACAATGTGGCCGCGAAGCGGCCACAGGTAGGCCCCCGGGCCGCGTAGCGGCTACGGGCCGAAGGCCTGTATTTTTATTTTTGAGCCAGCTATCAGCTGATCGGGCAGGTCTATAATTTGTTTTTAAAGCAAGTAGGTCTGGAGTTTACCTACTTGCTTTATATATTACTTTACCCAATACCTTTACTTTCGTTTCAAATGAAAAGGTATAGCAGCCGCAGCCGCTTGACTGCTTTCCTAACTAGGCACTAAAGTGAGTATTAAGCCCGTGAGTCGGCAGACTAGCGATACTTTCGCTCAATACTTTTACTTCCCTTGTCCACTCAATGCCCGGTCATTAATTCCCCAGCGGGTCATATTAAATAACATGTATTAACCAGGATGACTCGGTGAAGGGGAAACCCTAAATGACTCCCATTAACTTAACATTATTATATTTTATATTAGTTATAATTTTCAAACGATTCTATTTTAAAGAGATATCTGGACTACGACAGCAAGGAGAACGTATCAAAGCCTGCAGAGGAAAAGTAGACTCATCCTCTAAAAGCTTTAAACTTATAAAATAATGCGTCATGCCGGATAGAGGCCTCTCCTCAAGCTGATAGCTCCCTAGATACAAACACAATTGTAAATAGATAATAATAGAGAACAGAAGACTCTGCTCGAGAATCAAGTATATAAGTATGATTATGAGAAGGTTAGAAGGTGGTATGCAGTGCAGGCGTGACAGAAATCAACTTGAATTCAAATGTCCCTAAATGGAAAAAAAGGTTGCACTGCTCCGCTATCTGGCTCAGGGTCTTTAACAAATAAAGTCATCGCTTAGTGTAGATCCTTGCGTTCAATAGTAATATCCAACAGATGTCACCACAGGTGGATCGAACTGCATTGCTTAGATAACTAGTTGACCTAAATCTCTTATCACAACTGTCTTACTAGGAGCACGAGCTTGTAACTGCCCAGGGTAATGTAGACATTAATACGATAGCGGAGTGCAGTTAGAAGAGGGAAATGCAGAGAAGAATGCAACGCGTCAGGTTTCCCTTTTATCAGAGCTATGTCTCGAGGCCCACGTCAGTTCTACCACAATCAATTCTTCTATCAAATATTTTTATTTCTTTCGTTCCTCATACTTTTATTTTGGCTTTTCCACACCTGTTCCATACGAAAAGGACTTCTACTTCTTAAAGCGAATTCGCTCCCTGAATGCTCTGTTGCCATATCCTTCGACCAAATAAAGTGGGATTAATAAAACATTGTGTCACCCATCAGCATGAAAGACATTTGACTGCCGACACAGAAGTCACATATCTAGCTGTCGTCATTATCACGAAGCACATGTCACTCGGATACCTGAGCGCATGTCACTCGGGTACAACCTGAGCGCATGTCACTTGTGTACAACCTGAGCGCATGTCACTCGGGTACAACCTGAGCGCATATCACTCGGGTACAACCTGAGCGCGTATCACTCGGGTACGTACAACCTGTCACGGCTTTATACCTCTCAAATCAATAAAAAAATATGTCTCTTTTGAAGTCTCCTTTTAAATCCTTATATAAGTTTTCATAAAATATTTTATTAAAAACAAGTCTAGTATGTGACAGTAAGTTTCACTAGATACCAAATATACAACAACCATGCTATGATAATAACAGACACAAACAAACATCAGATACAAAATAACTTAATTAAGAGATCTAATTAAAACCTAAAAAGGCATTTAATTTGAAACCTCTGATTTGTAAACATTTACTTACAAAACTGCAGGTCATAGTAATATAATAATACTGAAAATAAAATTTCAATTACTACTTCCTTTTTCATAAATGAAATATATGTTTTTTCACTGAAAATAATAATGCGTTGCATTAATAGGAGAACTCACGACAGAAGAAAGCATAATAAAAAAATATTAAAAAACGGGCAAGCTGGGTACATAGCTACATAGTATAGATAAAATAAATAACTCAATCAAGTAAATAGATAAAACCATTCGTTAGCTGGTTTCCTAAAATTAAAATGCCGGAAAAATTACTATTTAAAAAATTCTTAAAAAAATTAGCTTTGCTCGCTATATATACAATGATTCATTTACTACGTACACACAGCGTATTTAACAGGTGATCGTATTCCATACGCATTTATTACGATCCGGTTCTTGCACCGTATTTGTTTAGTCTATCGAGTCAGGTGACAACAAAACCGATCCCGCCAAACCATCGCGTCATTTATAGTGAAGATTCACTTATGTAATAAGGAAGTTTAAAAAAATGTATTCTATTAAATTGTGATTTTTTTGCATAATAATAAAGTTACACTAAAAATAATATTTCATACTTTATTTAATTAATAACGGTAATATTTAAATGAAATAAAGAGAAATAATAGTTCGACGAGAAGGTTATCCTTTAAATAAGATCGCATCTGAAGGTACATACAGCGTATCCGCGATCGATGGGATCGATCTAGATTTCATCTCCCTAGTTCTAGCGTAACCGACTGGATTCCCTCCGCATGGTTCTTGCAACGTATTTAAACGTATTAATATACGTTTAATACGTAAAACGTATTAAACGTAAGTACGCTGATATTGTACTTAATACGATCAGCGGATTTTAAATACGTACTAATTGTAAAACGGAACTTGCTACGCTCGCTGGATTGCATATATTAAGTAAAGAAAAGAGCTCGCTTTGGAATTGCTTCGATTACTACATTACGTATGTTTGTAATTTGGCCTGTTGAAAAGGGGCTCGCTACGATCTCTAGATTACTTATATTAATAATAATACACGCTCGCTAGATTACATTCGTTACTAATAAGACATACTTATTGGTAAGAACTAATAATTATATAAAATTATACCCATCAGGTGGAATTGTAGAGAATTTTCAAAGGAAACATAAACTTTTAAGGTTGGGGTCTTAGAAATAGGGCGGGATGTGAACTTTTAGATGATAAATATAAAATCTCATCTTGATAATAGGATTTTTCGTTTATTCAGATTTTCTATGAATCGTTTGTTGGAACATTGAATTTAAACTCATAATGAGATAAAGCATATCACATTAATAAGAACTCAAGGACGAAATCATTAACGGGCAATGACTCGATTCAAGATTTTTGACGGATGGCACTACTAGACCTAAAGATTGAATTTCCTACCAAGTTCTCATTCTCGCTGCAACTGCACTGGAAGCAGCGATACACACTCAAGAAACACATTGATTTTTAGGGTATATACTATACTTTCCCCTATATACGGAATAAAGTAAATGGGGAAATGGAAAAACTTTAGAAACATGTATTTTCCAAATGATGGTCCTGGGGAGATGCTGGTCTCTCCATACTGATGCAGTGTCTTGATGGACGGGGTCGGGTATTCCGAGTTCGCTGCTGGAACCACTCCTGCAATTTCTATTTATTGTTTTTATTTTGCAAAACCAGAACATACCTACAAGTCATCTTGAGCGACAGGTTATCTCGTTTATTTATTAGAAACCATTCTTTGACCGAAAAGCTTGAGTTTAGTCTCTTCAGTCATTAATGAAATCACTAACAACTAATGCTGCAAAGTGTATACTCAAGCAACAAACAAGGCTCACACTCAAATATTTTATAAATATTCAGTTGCGAATATATATTGATTCATTTCTCGTCATAGCAGACAGGAAAGCACAGCGTTTAAAAAAAAATCACTGTCACCCACTTTCTTAATCAAACGTCCCACGCTCCAGTACCTATAGTATAGTATATTATGAACTTTATCATCCCAAAAAATGATAAAGTTCATAATATGTATGAGACAGGTGAAACGGCTCGATAGATTTGAATAAAACCCAATACAAACATTAAATAATATATGAGATGAAAAGAGACCTGGGCAAAATCCAACTCAGTGTCTTAAATAGCAGCCCTGGACAAATATTCTTTTGCAAAAATACTTTTATTGCTGTTTTGAGTTTAACAAGAGCTTAACATTTAGACCTACAGGTCACATGCAGTTGACATGCACGTCTCATACAAGTGACAAGCACGTCACATGCAGGTGACATGCACGTTACATGCAGGTGACATGCACGTCACATGCAAGTGACATGCACGTCACATGCAGGTGACATGCACGTTACATGCAAAACACATGCAGGTGACATGCACGTCTCATACAATGCAGGTTATGCACACACATGCAAAACACATGCAGGTACCACGTCACATGCATGCAGTCACATAGTACTGCATGAGTCTATTATCATGCATGATTATAGTCTGCATTCATGAATGTAAGACTTGAGTTTGCGATCATGCAAGACCAAGTCTGCTATATGCATATGCATGCCTTGATCGAGTCTGCCTTCATGCCTAGAGTCTGTTATCCTGCAAAAATCATTATCCACTGCTTAGAGATATGTAAGGACAAATTGCATATGCATGAGGACATGAGGTGGTTGGTGTATCAGGTTCCCAAGGCGTTACGTATACTAATCTAGGTTGATCATTACACAAGTCGATCACAACGAGTCTGAATCTTGTACTCTATACCTGAACACTGTACCTTATCAAACCAAAACTTGACTAGTGCTATGGTGGCAGAAGGACCACCTTCAGCCATTATATAGAGACGAACTAGATAAGTCAAATACAGGCGAAGAGTGGTGGTTGCTGCGAAGCAAGCCGTATGATCGGTTTCCATTATCCTGTGACATGTATATCAATTTACTAATTAGCGGATAAGATGCCAAAACATGCGGAACTCCAGCTTATCATTTACGCAACAAATCATTAAGAACAACTTGTTCAAAACTACAATAATTTAATAGACGAATAAATGCTTACTAGAAAACTATTAGGTGACGTAAGAGCAACAAGTCGTCGTCCCACATACGACTTAATATTTAAAACTCACTCGCGCCACGATCTATCTCTTACAGCGTTGTAATTGGATAAATGACCAATTTATTTCTTAAACTGGAAATTTAATTATGCAACCCGAACGAGCTTTAAATGAGTACAAACGAAATGCGACTTGCTTGTTATGCAGTCTGAGCGCATTCTAACGCAGAACAAAAAGCTGGTCAGGAAACTAATTTGATTAGGTCAGGTAAAGTCTACAATAACTAGGATAAGCAGGCAAGCATTGTGCCGCGTGAAAACGGCGCACAACGCACTTAACTACTAGATGAGCTCATAACTTGAAAATATGCAAACTCACTGCGACACACGGTGTGCTAAGTAGCACCATCACACACACACACACACACACACACACAAACACACACACACACACGTGACCTTGGCCCAGGCACGACCAACTTACTACATATATGCAACCAACACCTCGGCTTCTTTATCTAACATTCTTCCTCTCTATCCACACCTCAAGATCCACACTCAGTATCTACAAGTCGTCATTCTTCCTCTCTATCGTATCTCAAGTCGTCATTCTTCTCTCTATCCACACTCGTATCTACAAGTCGTCATTCTTCCTCTCTCCACACTCGTATCTACAAGTCGTCATTCTTCCTCTCTATCCACACTCAGTATCTACAAGTCGTCTTCTTCCTCTCTATCCACACTCTCTACAAGTCGTCAGTCTACAAGTCGTATTCTTCCTCTCTAACCACGCTCAGTATCTACAAGTCGTCATTCTTCCTCTCTATCCACACTCAGTATCTACAAGTCGACATTCTTCCTCTCTATCCACCTCAGTATCTACAAGTCGTCATTCTTCCTCTCTATCCACACTCAGTATCTACAAGTCGTCATTCTTCCTCTCTATCCACAGTATCTACAAGTCGTCATTCTTCCTCTCTTCAGTATCTACAAGTCGTCATTCTTCCTCTCTATCCACACTTAGTATCTACAAGTCGACATTCTTCCTCTCTATCCACGCTCAGTATCTACAAGTCGTCATTCTTCCTCTCTATCCACACTCAGTATCTACAAGTCGACATTCTTCCTCTCTCCACGCTCAGTATCTACAAGTCGTCATTCTTCCTCTCTATCCACACTGTATCTACAAGTCGTCATTCTTCCTCTCTATCCACACTTAGTATCTACAAGTCGTCATTCTTCCTCTCTATCCACACTTAGTATCTACAAGTCATATCCACACTCAGTATCTACAAGTCGTCATTCTTCCTCTCTATCCACACTCAGTATCTACAAGTCGACATTCTTCCTCTCTAACCACGCTCAGTATCTACAAGTCGTCATTCTTCCTCTCTATCCACACTTAGTATCTACAAGTCTCATTTTCCTCTCTATCCACACTTAGTATCTAGTCATTCTTCTCTCTTCCAAGTCATCACACTTAGTATCTACAAGTCGTCATTCTTCCTCTCTATCCACACTTAGTATCTACAAGTCGTCATTCTTCCTCTCTATCTCAGTATCTACAAGTCGTCATTCTTCCTCTCTATCCACACTCAGTATCTACAAGTCGACATTCTTCCTCTCTACCACGCTCAGTATCTACAAGTCGTCATTCTTCCTCTCTATCCACTTATATCTACAAGTCTACATTTTCCTCTCTATCCACACTAGTATCTACAAGTCGTCATTCTTCCTCTCTATCCACACAGTATCTACAAGTCGTCATTCTTCCTCTCTATCACACTCAGTATCTACAAGTCGACATTCTTCCTCTCTATCCACTCTACAAGTCGTCATTCTTCCTCTCTATCCACACTTAGTATCTACAAGTCGTCATTCTTCCTCTCTATCCACACTCAGTATCTACAAGTCGTCATTCTTCCTCTCTATCCACACTTAGTATCTACAAGTCGTCATTCTTCCTCTCTATCCACACTAGTATCTCAAGTCGTCAGTATCGTTCGTATCTACAAGTCGTCATTCTTCCTCTCTATCCACACTTAGTATCTACAAGTCGTCATTCTTCCTCTCTATCCACCTCAGTATCTACAAGTCGTCATTCTTCCTCTCTATCCACAGTATCTACAAGTCGTCATTTTCCTCTCTATCCACACTCAGTATCTACAAGTCGTCATTCTTCCTCCTATCCACACTCAGTATCTACAAGTCGTCATTCTTCTCTCTATCCACACTTAGTATCTACAAGTCGACATTCTCCTCTCTATCCACACTTAGTATCTACAAGTCGTCATTCTTCTCTCTATCCACACTTAGTATCTACAAGTCGTCATTCTTCCTCTCTATCCAAGTATCTACAAGTCGTCATTTTCTCTCTATCTCTTCTTCTTCCTCTCTAGTATCTACAAGTCGTCATTCTTCCTCTCTATCCACACTTAGTATCTACAAGGCGCATTCTTCCTCTCTATCCACACTTAGTATCTACAAGTGGACATTCTTCCTCTTTATCCACCTCAGTATCTACAAGTCGTCATTCTTCCCTCTATCCACACTCAGTATCTACAAGTCGTCATTCTTCCTCTCTATCCACACTTAGTATCTACAGTCACATTCTCCTCTATCTCAGTATCTACAAGTCGTCATTCTTCCTCTCTATCACACTTAGTATCTACAAGTCGTCATTCTTCCTCTCTATACAGTCGTCATTCTTCCTCTCTTCTTCCGTATCTACAAGTCATTCTATCTACAAGTGTCATTCTATCCACACTAGTATCTACAAGTCGTCATTCTTCCTCTCTATCCAAGTATCTACAAGTCGTCATTCTTCCTCTCTATCCACTTAGTATCTACAAGTCGTCTTTCTTCCTCTCTATCCACACTCAGTATCTACAGTCGTCTTCTTCCTCTCTATCCACACTTAGTATCTACAAGTCGTCATTCTTCCTCTCTATCCACACTCAGTATCTACAAGTCGTCATTCTTCTCTCTATCCACACTTAGTATCTACAAGTCGTCATTCTTCCTCTCTATCCACACTTAGTATCTACAAGTCGACATTCTTCCTCTCTAACCACGCTCAGTATCTACAAGTCGTCATTCTTCCTCTCTATCCACACTTAGTATCTACAAGTCGTCATTCTTCCTCTCTATCCAATCTACAAGTCGTCATTCTTCCTCTCTATCCACACTCAGTATCTACAAGTCGTCATTCTTCCTCTCTATCCACGCTCAGTACTACAAGTCGTCATTCTTCCTCTCTATCCACACTTAGTATCTACAAGTCGTCATTCTTCTCTCTTCCACACTTAGTATCTAAAAGTCGACAGTATCAGTATTACAAGTCGTCATTTCTTCTCTCTATCCACACTTAGTATCTACAAGTCGTCATTCTCCTCTCTATCCACGCTCAGTATCTACAAGTCAGTATCTACAAGTCATTCCCTCTCTATCCACACTACAAGTCGTCATTCTTCCTCTCTATCCACACTCAGTATCTACAAGTCGATTCTTCTCTCTTATTTAGTATCTACAAGTCGACATTCTTCCTCTAACCACGCTCAGTATCTACAATTCGTCATCTTTCCTCTCTCCACACTTAGTCTACAAGTTTTCCTCTCTTATCACGCTCAGTATCTACAAGTCGTCATTCTTCCTCTCTATCCACACTCAGGTATCTACAAGTCGACATTCTTCCTCTCTAACCACGCTCAGTATCTACAAGTCGTCATTCTTCCTCTCTATCCACACTTAGTATCTACAAGTCGTCATTCTTCTCTCTTCGTATTACAGTCGTCATTCTTCCTTCTCTAGTATCTACAAGTCGTCATTCTTCCTCTCTATCCACACTTAGTATCTACAAGTCGTCATTCTTCCTCTCTATCCACACTCAGTATCTAAAGTCGACATTCTTCCTCTCTATCCTACAAGTCGTCATTCTTCCTCTCTATCCACACTTAGTATCTACAAGTCGTCATTCTTCCTCTCTATCCACACTTAGGTATCTAAGTCGTCATTCTCCTCTCTAACACTCAGTATCTACAAGTCGTCATTCTTCCTCTCTATCCACACTAGTATCTACAAGTCTCATTCTTCCTCTCTATCCACCTCAGTATCTACAAGTCGTCATTCTTCCTCTCTATCCACACTTAGTATCTACAAGTCGTCATTCTTCTCTCTATCCACACTCAGTATCTACAAGTCGACATTTTCCTCTCTAGCTCAGTATCTACAAGTCGTCATTTTCCTCTCTATCACACTTATATCTACAAGTCGTCATTCTTCTCTCTATCCACACTTGTATCTACAAGTCGTCATTCTTCCTCTCTATCCACACTTAGTATCTTCGTCATTCTTTCCTCTCTATCCACACTTAGTAGTCTTCTTCCTCTCTATCCACAGTATCTACAAGTCGTCATTCCTCCTCTCTATCCACATAGTATCTACAAGTCGTCATTCTTCTCTCTATCCACGCTCAGTATCTACAAGTCGTCATTCTTCCTCTCTATCCACCTTAGTATCTACAAGTCGACATTCTTCCTCTCTATCCACACTTAGTATCTAGTCGTCATTCTTCCTCTCTATCCACACTCAGTATCTACAAGTCGTCATTCTTCCTCTCTATCCACACTTAGTATCTACAAGTCGTCATTTCTTCCTCTCTATCCACACTTAGTATCTACAAGTCGTCATTCTTCCTCTCTATCCACACTCAGTATCTACAAGTCGTCATTCTTCCTCTCTATCCAAGTATCTACAAGTCGTCATTCTTCCTCTCTATCCACACTCAGTCTACATCATTCTTCCTCTCTATCACACTCAGTATCTACAAGTCGTCATTCTTCCTCTCTATCCACACTTAGTATCTACAAGTCGATCATTCTTCCTCTCTAGTATCTACAAGTCGTCATTCTCCTCTCTATCCACACTTAGTATTACAAGTCGTCATTCTTCCTCTATCCACACTCAGTATCTACAAGTCGTCATTCTTTCTCTCTATCCACACTTAGTATCTACAAGTCGACATTCTTCCTCTCTATCCACACTTAGTATCTACAAGTCGTCATTCTTCTCTCTATCACACTTAGTTCTACAAGTCGACATTCTTCCTCTCTATCACACTTAGTATCTACAAGTCTCATTCTTCCTTCTATCCACACTTAGTATCTACAAGTCTCATTCTTCCTCTCTATCCACTCAGTATCTACAAGTCGTCATTCTTCCTCTTATCCACACTTAGTATCTACAAGTCATTCATTCTTCCTCTCTATCCACGCTCGTATCTACAATCGTCATTCTTCCTCTCTATCCACACTTGTATCTACAAGTCGTCATTCTTTCCTCTCTATCCACTCAGTATCTACAAGTCGTCATTCTTCCTCTCTATCCCCACTAGTGTTCATCTTCTCCTCTCTATCACACTTCAGTATCTACAAGTCGTCGTATCTACAAGTCGTCGTCATTCTTCCTCTCTATCCACGCTCGTATCTACAAGTCGTTCATTCTTCCTCTTATCACACTTAGTATCTACAAGTCGTCATTCTTCCTCTCTATCACGCTCAGTATCTACAAGTCGTCATTCTTCCTCTCTATCCACCTTAGTATCTACAAGTATCTCTTCTTCCTATCCACGCACAGTATCTACAAGTCGTCATTCTTCCTTCTATCCACACTTAGTATCTACAAGTCGTCATTCTTCTCTCTTTCCACACTCAGTATCTACAAGTCGTCATTCTTTCCTCTTCTAACCACGCTTAGTATCTACAAGTCGTCATTCTTCTCTCTATCCACACTTAGTATCTACAAGTCGTCATTCTTCCTCTCTATCCACGCTCAGTATCTACAAGGTCGTCATTCTTCCTCTTTATCCACACTTAGTAGTCGTCAGCTCTACAAGTCGTCATTTCTTCCTCTCTATCCACTTTAGTATTACAAGTCGTCATTCTTCCTCTCTATCCACACTTAGTATCTACAAGTCGACATTCTTCCTCTCTAACCACGCTCAGTATCTACAAGTCGTCATTCTTCCCTCTATCCACTCAGTATCTACAAGTCGTCATTCTTCCTCTCTAACCACGCTCAGTATCTACAAGGTCATCTTCCTCCTAACACGCTCAGTATCTACAGTCGTCATTTCCTCTATCCACACTTAGTATCTACAAGTCGTCATTCTTCCTCTCTATCACGCTCAGTATCTACAAGTCGTCATTCTTCCTCTCTATCCACGCTCAGGTCGATTCTCCTCTCTATCCACCTCAGGTATCTACAAGTCGTCATTCTTCCTCTCTATCCACACTTAGTATCTACAAGTCGACATTCTTCCTCTCTAACCCCCTCAGTATCTACAAGTCGTCATTCTTTCCTCTCTATCCACGCTAGTATCTACAAGTCATTCTTCCTCTCTATCCACACTTAGTATCTACAAGTCGTCATTCTTCCTCTTTATCCACTCAGTATCTACAAGTCGTCATTCTTCCTCTCTACACTTTAGTATCTACAAGTCGCATTCTTCTCTCTATCCACACTTAGTTCTACAAGTCATTCTTCCTCTACAGTCAGTATCTACAAGTCGTCATTCTCCTCTCTATCCCACACTTTTATTCTAAAAGTCGTCGTCATTCTTCCTCTCTATCCACGCTCAGTATCTACAAGTCGTCATTCTTCCTTTCTATCCACACTTAGTATCTACAAGTCGTCATTCTTCCTCTCTATCCACGCCCAGTATCTACAAGTCGTCATTCTTCTCTCTATCACACTTAGTATCTACAAGTCGTCATTCTTCCTCTCTATCCACACTTAGTATCTACAAGTCGTATTCTTCCTCTTATCCACGCTTCAGTATCTACAAGTCGTCATTCTCTCTCTATCCACACTCGTATCTACAAGTCGACATTCTTCCTCTCTAACACGCTCAGTATCTACAGTCGTCATTCTTCCTCTTATCCACACTCAGTATCTACACACTTCTCTCTATCACACTTAGTATTACAAGTCTTCATTTCTCTCCTCTATCATAGTATCGTCGTCATTCTTCCTCTCTATCCACACCTCAGTATACAAGTCGTATTCTTCCTCTTATCCACACTCGTATCACAAGTCGACATTCTTCCTCTCTAACCACGTCAGTATCTACAAGTCGTCATTCTTCCTCTCTATTCCACACTTAGTATCTACAAGTCGACATTCTTCCTCTCTATCCACGCTCAGTATCTACAAGTCGTCATTCTTCCCTCTCTATCCACACTCAGTATCTACAAGTCGTCATTCTTCCTCTCTAACCACCTCAGTATCTACAAGTCGTCATTCTTATCCAACTTAGTATCTACAAGTCGTCATTCTTCCTCTCTATCCACACGTTATCTACAAGTCGTATTCTTCTCTCTATCCACACTTAGTATCTACAAGTCGTCATTCTTCCTCTCTATCCACACTTAGTATCTACAAGTCGTTCATTCTTCCTCTCTATCCACTCAGTATCTACAGTCCATTTCTTCCTCTCTAGCTAGTATCTACAAGTCGACATTTCTTTCTCTACCACACTAGTATCTACAAGTCGTCATTCTTCCTCTCTATCCACACTTAGTATCTACAGTCGTCATTCTTCTCTCTAACACGTCCAGTATCTACAAGTCGTCATTCTTCTCTCTATCCACACTTAGTATCTACAAGTCGTCATTTCTTCCTCTCTATCACACTTAGTATCTACAAGTTCGTCATCTTCCTCTCTATCCACACTCAGTATTACAAGTCGACATTCTTCCTCTCTACCACGTCAGTATCTACAAGCGTTCTTTTCTTCTATCACACTTAGTATCTACAAGTCGTCTCATTCTTCTCTCTATCCACACCGTTTAGTATCTACAAGTCGTCATTCTTCTCTCTATCCACATACAAGTATCTACAAGTCGTCATTCTTCCTCTCTATCCAGTATCTACAAGTCGTCATTCTTCCTCTCTATCCACGCTAGTATCTACAAGTCGTCATTCTTCCTCTCTATCCAAGTATCTACAGTCGTCATCTCCTCATCTATCTACAGTCGACATTCTTCCTCTCTAACCACGTATCTACAAGTCGTCCATTCTTCCTCTCTATCCACACTCATATCAACAAGTCGTCATTCTTCCTCTTATCCACATCAGTATCTACAGTCGTCATTCTTCCTCTCTATCCACTCAGTATCTAAAGCGTGAGTATCTACAAGGTCGTTCATTTTCTTCCTCTCTTATCCACACTCAGTATCTACAAGTCGTCATTCTTCCTCTATCCACACTTAGTATTACAAGTATTTTCCTCTATCCACCACTCAGTTCTACAAGTCGTCATTCTTCCTCTCTATCCACACTTAGTATTTACAAGTCGTCATTCTTCCTCTTATACCACGCTCAGTATTACAAGTCACATTCTTTTCTTCTATCAGTATCTTACAAGTCGACATTCTTCCTCTCTATCCACACTTAGTATCTACAAGTCGTCATTCTTCCTCTCTATCCACATTGTATCTACAAGTCGACATTCTTCCTCTCTATCCACACTTAGTATCTACAAGTCGTCATTTTCCTCTCTATCCACATTAGTATCTACATCGTCGTTTCTCCACGTTCTCATCCACTTAGTATCTACAAGTCATCATTCTTCCTCTCATCCACACTCAGTATCTACAAGTCGTCATTCTTCCTCTCTATCCACACTTGTATCTACAGTCGTCATTCTTCCTCTTTATCCACTCCAGTATCTACATTCTCTTCTTCTTCTATCCACACTTTAGTATCTACAAGTCGTCATTCTTCCTCTCTATCCACATCAGTATCTCAAGTCGTTCATTTTCCTCTCTATCACCACTCATTCTTCCTCTTCCACACTTAGTATCTACAAGTCGTCATTCTTCCTATCACACTCAGTTCTACAGTCGTCATGTAGTATCTACAAGTCGTCATTCTCGTCCTCTTATCCACGCTCGTATTCTACAAGTCGTCATTCTTCTCTTATCCACACTTTCTAGTCTCTACAAGGTCGTTCTTCCTCTATCCACACTTAGGTACGTCTCATTTTCTCTATCACACTTAGTATCTACAAGTCGTCATTCTTCTCTTATCCACCTTGTATCTACAATCGTCCTTTTCTCTCTATCGAACATTAGTATCTCACAAGTCGACATTCTTCCTCTCTAACCACGCTCAGTAATCTAACAGTCGTCATTTTTTTCCTCTTCTATCCACACTTAGGTATCTACAAGTCGTCATTCTTCCTCTCTATCCACGCTTAGTATCTACAGTCGTTCATTCTTTTCCTCTCTATTCACCCTTAGTATTCTACAGTTTCTTCTCTCTATCTCAGTATCTAACAAGTCGTCATCTCCTCTCTATCCCCACTTAGTATCTTACAAGTCGTCATTCTTCCTCTCTATCCACATTAGTATCTACAAGTCGACTTCTCCTCTCTACCACGCTCAGTATGTCTACAAGTCGTCATTCTTCCTCTTATCCACACGTAGTATCTACAAGTCGTTCATTCTTCCTCTCTATCCACTCAGTTATCTTACAAGTCGACATTTTCCTCTCTAACCACGCTCAGTATCTACAAGTCGTCATTCTCCTCTCTATCCACCTTAGTATCTACAAGTCGTCATTCTTCCTCTCTATCCACACTCAGTATCTACAAGTCGTCATTCTTCCTCTCTATCAACACTTAGTATCTACAAGTCGACATTTTCTTCTCTCTATCCACGCTCAGTATCTACAGTTTCATCTTCCTCTCTACACACTTATATCTAGTACATCTAACTAAGTCTACAGTCGTCATTCCTTCTCTAATCCCCTCAGTATATACAAGGTCGTCATTCTCCTCTCTATCCACACTTTAGTATCTACAAGTCGTCATTCTTTCCTCTCTATCCACAATCAGTATCTACAAGTCGTCTTCTTCGTTCTATTCTAAAGCGCATCCTCTCTCTATCCACACTTAGTATCTACAAGTGTCATTCTTCCTCTTTCACCACAGTATCTACAAGTTTCATCTCTATCCACAGTCTACAGTCGTCTTCTCTCTCTATCACACTTAGTATCTACAGTCGTCATTTCTTCCTCTCTATCACGCTCAGTATCTACAAGTCGTCATCTTCCTTTTCTATCCACCACTTAGTATCTACAAAGTCGTATTCTTCCTCTTCTATCCACGCCTCAGTATCTTCACAAGTCAGTCATCTCTTCTCCTCCTCTATCACACTTATATCTACAAGTGTCATTCTTCCTCTTCTATCCACACTTAGTATCTACAAGTCGACATTCTCCTCTCTATCACACTTAGTATCTACAAGTTCGTCTTCTCCTCTTATCCACACTCTAGTATCTTACAAGTCGTCATTTTCCTTCCTCAGTCGTCAACCACGCTTCACGTATCTACAAAGTCGTATATTCCTTCCTTCTTCTATCCACACTTAGTATCTACACAGTCGTCATTCTTCCTCTCTATCCACACTTCAGTATCTTACAAGTCGTCATTCTATCCTCTTCTATCCACACTTAGTATCTCAAGTCGTCATTCTTCCTCTCCTATCCAATCAGTATCTACAAGTGTCATTCTTCCTCTTTATCCCACTCAGATTCTACATCAGTCGACATTCTTCCCTCTCTAAAGCCACGCTCAGGTATTCTACAAGTCGTCCATTCTTCCTCTCTATCCACAACTTAGTATCTTTTAAGTCGTCATTCTTCCTCTCNAACCACACTTAGTATCTACAAGTCGTCATTCTTCCTCTCTATCCACACTCAGTATCTACAAGTCGTCATTCTTCCTCTCTATCCACACTCAGGTATCTACAATCGTCATTCTCCTCTCTATCCACACTCAGTATCTACAAGTCGACATTCTTCCTCTCTAACCACGCTCAGTACTACAAATTCTTCCTCTCTATCCACAAGTACTACAAGTCGTCATTCTTCTCTCTATCCACCTTAGTATCTACAAGTCGTCATTCTTCCTCTCTAACCACGCTCAGTATCTACAAGTCGTCATTCTTCCTCTCTATCCACACTTAGTATCTACAAGTCGTCATTCTCCTCCTATCCACACTCAGTATCTACAAGTCGTCATTCTTCCTCTCTATCCACACTTAGTATCTACAAGTCGTCATCTCTATCACCACTCAGTATCTACTTCTTCCTCTCTAACCACGCTCAGTATCTACAAGTCGTCATTCTTCTCTCTCATCCACACTTAGTATCTACAAGTCGTCATTCTTCCTCTCTATCCACCTTAGTATCTACAAGTCGTCATTCTTCCTCTCTATCCACACTTAGTATCTACAAGTCGTCATTCTTCCTCTATCCACACTCAGTAATCTACAAGTCGACATTCTCTCTCTAACCACACTAGTATCTACAAGTCGTCATTCTTCCTCTCTATCCACACTTAGTAATCTACAAGTCGTCATTCTCCTCTCTATCCACCCCAGTATCTACAAGTCGTCATTCTTCCTCTCTCATCCACACTTAGTATCTACAAGTCGACATCTTCCCTCTATCCACACTTAGTACTACAAGTCGTCATTCTTCCTCTCTATCCACACTCAGTATCTACAAGTCATTCTCCTCTCTATCCACACTTAGTATCTACAAGTCGTCATTCTTCCTCTCTATCCACACTTAGTATCTACAATCATTCTTCCTCTCTATCCACACTCAGTATCTACAAGTCGTCATTCTTCTCTCTATCCACTCTTAGTATCTACAAGTCGTCATTCTCCTCTCTATCCACACTCCATCTACAAGTCGTCATCTCATTCTTCCAATCATCCACACTCTAGTCACTTCCTCTCTATCCAACACTTAGTATCTACAAGTCGTCATCTCTTCCACACTTAGTATCTAACAAGGTCGTCATTCTTCCTCTCTATCCACGCTCAGTATCTACAAGTCGTCATTCTTTCTCTCTATCCACACTAGTATCTACAAGTCGTCATTCTTCTCTCTATCCACACTTAGTATCTACAAGTCGTCATTCTTCCTCTATCCACACTTAAGTACTACAAGTCGACATTCTTCTCTCTACCACACTAGTATCTACAAGTCGTCATTCTCTCATCTTAGTACTTAGTATCTACAAGTCGTCATTCTTCCTCTTTCCACACTTATATCTACAAGTCCCTCTCATCCACGCCAGTATCTACAAGTCGTCATCTCCTCTCTATCCACACTTAGTATCTACAAGTCGTCCAATTCTTCCTCTCTATCACACTCATATCTACAAGTCGTCATTCTTCCTCTCTATCCACACTTAGTATCTACAAGTCGTCATCTTCCTCTCTATCCACACTCAGTATCTACAAGTCGTCATCTTCCTTTCTCTCCACACTCAGTACTACAAGTCGTCATTCTTCCTCTTTACCACACTTAGTATCTACAAGTCGTCATTCTTCCTCTCTATCCACGCTCAGTATCTACAGTCGTCATTCTTCTCTATCCACACTAGTATCTACAAGTCGTCATTCTTCTCTCTTATCCACACATCTACAAGTCAAGTCATTCTTCTCTCTATCCACACTAGTATCTACAAGTCGTCATTCTTCCTCTCTATCCACACTTAGTATCTACAAGTCCATTCTTTCTCTCTAACCACTCTCAGTATCTACAAGTCGTCATTCTTTCCTCTCTATCCACACTCAGTATCTACAAGTCGCATTCTTCTCTCTATCCACACTTAGTATCTGCAATTCTTCTCCTCTCTATCCACACTTAAGTATCTACAAGTCGACACTATCCCACGCTCAGTATCAAGTTCTCTACCTTATCTAGTACCTCGTATCAGTATCTACAAGTCGCATCTTCTCTCTATCCACACTTATATCTACAAGTCGTCATTCTTCCTCTCTATCCACACTCAGTATCTACAAGTCGTCATTCTCCTCTCTATCCACACTTAGTATCTACAAGTCGTCATTCTTCCCTCTCTATCCACACTCTACAAGTATCTACAAGTCGTCCATCTTCCTCTCTATCCACGCTCAGTATCTACAAGTCGTCATTCTTCCTCTCATCCCACTTAGTAACTACACAGTCGTCCATTCTCCTCTCTATCACGCTCATATCTACAAGCGTCATTCTTCCCTCACTATCCACACTCTACAAGTCTCTACACCAGTCTACAATCCTCCTCGTACCACGCTCAGTATCTACAAGTCGTATTCTTCCTCTCTATCCACACTTAGTATCTACAAGTCGTCATTCTTCCTCTCTATCCACACTCAGTATCTACAAGTCGAATTCTTCCTCTCTAACCACGCTCAGTATCTACAAGCGTCATTTCCTCTCTACAAGTCGTCATTCTTCCTCTCTAACCACACTCAGTATCTACAAGTCGTCATTCTTCCTCTCTATCCACGCTCAGTATCTACAAGTCGTCATTCTCCTCTCTTCCACACTTAGTATCTACAAGTCGTCATTCTCCTCTCTATCCACGCCAGTATCTACAACCATTCTTCCTCTCTAATCCGACGCTCCGTATCTACAAGTCGTCATTCTTCCTCTCTATCCACGCTCAGTATCTACAAGTGCATTCTTCCTCTCTATCCACACTTAGTATCTACAAGTCGTCACTTCTCTCTACACACTCATATCTACAAGTCGTCATTCTCTCTCTATCCACTCTCATAAATACAAGTCGCACTTTCCTTTAGTATCTACAAGTCGTCATTTTCGCCTCTTACCAACAATCATATCTACAAGTCGTCATCTTCCTCTCTATTCCACACTTAGTATCTACAAGTCGTCATTCTTCCTCTCTATCCACACTTAGTATCTACAAGTGTCTTCTCTTTAACCAAGACGTCATTCTTCCTCTCTATCCACCTTAGTATCTACAAGTCGTCATTCTTCCTCTCTATCCACGCTCAGTATCACAAGTCGTCATTCTTCCTCTCTATCCACACTTAGTATCTACAAGTCGTCATTCTTCCTCTCTATCCACCTCAGTATCTACAAGTCGCATCCTCTCTATCCACACCTCAAGTTCGTCATTCTCCTCTCTATCACACTTAGTACTACAAGTCGACATTCTCTCTCTATCCACGCTCAGTATCTACAAGTCGTCATCCTGCTCTCTATCCACACTTAGTATCTACAAGTCGACATTCTCCTCCTCTAACCACGCCAGTAATCTACAAGTCGTCAATTCTTCCTCTCTATCCCACACTAGTACTACAAGTCGTCATTCTTCCTCTCTCCACACTCAGATCACAAGTCCTCATTTCTTCTCCTATCCACCTTAGTATCTACAAGTCGACATTCTTCCTCTCTATCCACGCTCAGTATCTACAAGTCGTCATTCTTCCTCTCTATCCACACCTAGTATCTACAAGTCGACCATTTCTCCTCTACCACACTTAGTATCTACATCCATTCTCCTCTCTATCCACACTCATAATCTACAGTCGTCATTCTTTCGCTCTACCACACTTAGTATCTACAAGTCGTCATTCTTCCTCTCTATCCACACTCAGTATCTACAAGTCGTCATTCTTCCTCTCTATCCACACTCAGTATCTACAAGTCGTATCTTCCTCTCTTCTCATATCTACAATCGTCATTCTTCCTCTCTATCCCACACTTAGTATCTACAAGTCGTATTCTTCTCTCTCTACACTAGTATCTACAATCGTCATTCTTCCTCTCTATCCACGCTCAGTACTACAAGTCGTCATTCTTCCTCTTATCCACACTTAGTATCTACAATCGTCATTCTTCCTCCTATCCACACTTAGTATCTACAAGTCGACATCTTCACCTCTCTAACCACGCTCAGTATCTACAAGTCGTCATTCTTCTCTCTATCCACACTTATATCTACAAGTCTCATTCTTCTCTCTAATCTAACGCTCAGTATCTACAAGTCGTCATTCTCCTCTCTATCCACACTTAGTATCTACAAGTCGTCATTCTTCCTCTCTATCCACACTAGTATCTACAAGTCGTCATTCTTCCTCTCTATCACACTTAGTATCTACAAGTCGTCATTCTCTCCTCTATCCACACTTAGTATCTACAAGTCGACATTCTTCCTCTCTATCCACGCTCAGTCATCTACAAGTCTCATCTCTTCACTCTCTATCCACACTTAGTATCTACAAGTCGTCATCTTCCTCTCTATCCACCTAGTATCTACAAGTCGTCATTCTTCCTCTCTATCACACTTGTTATCTTACAAGTCGACATTCCTCTCTCTATCCACGCTCAGTATCTACAAGTCGTCATTCTCCTCTATCCACACTTAGTATCTACAAGTCGCATTCTTCCCTCTCTACCACACTTAGTATCTACAAGTCGTCATTCTTCCCTCTATCCACGCTTAGTATCTACAAGTCGTCATTCTCTCTCTATCCACACTTATATCTACCAAGTCGTCACTCTCCGTATCTACAAGTATTCTTCCTCTCACCACGCTCAGTATCTACAAGTCGTCATCTTCCTCTCTATCCACACTAGTAGTCTACAAGCGTCATTCTTCCTCTCTATCCACGCTCAGTATCTACAAGTCGTCATTCTTCCTCTCTATCCACACTTAGTATCTACAAGTCGACATTCTTCCTCTCAACCACGCTCAGTATCTACAAGTCGTCATTTCTCCTCTCTATCCACACTTAGTATCTACAAGTCGTCATTCTCCTCTCTATCCACAGTATCTACAAGTCGTCATTTCTCCTCCTTATCCACACTTAGTATACAAGTCCGTCATTCTTCCTCTCTATCTCATCCTACAAGTCGTCAATCTCCACACTTAGTATCTACAATCGCATCGTCCTCTTTATCCACACTCAGTATCTACAAGTCGTCATTGCTTCCTCTCTATCCACAACTTAGTATCTACAAGTCGCATTCTCCTCTCTATCCACACTTAGTTACTACAAGTCGTCATTCTTCCTCTCTATCTCACGCCCAGTATTACAAGGTCGTCATTCTTCCTCTCTAACCACACTTAGTCATATCTAAAGTCGTCATTCTCCTCTATCCACACTTAGAATCACAAGTCGTCATTCTTCCTCCTACCCCACGCCTCAAGTATCTACAAGGTCTTCATTCTCCCCTCATCCACACTAGTATCTAACAAAGTTCGCATTAAGTCTTTCTTCTCTATCCGACGAGCGAGTAATCTTGAACTAGAGAGTTCGCACTCAGCCGCTTGTGAGAGCGCAGCGAGCTTTCCAAATCTATCGGTCAACCTCAACCACACAAACGTACTGTACTCATATAGCGAACGAGCGCGCGCACTGTAGTCTATCTATAGGTAGCGAGTCAGCCTGCCGTGCACAGCTCTAAACACGGAGCATAACGAGCGAGAGTCTCTATGTCTCTCCTGCGCGAGCGCAGCTCATCGAGAATCAACAAAGTCGACGAGCATCGCGCGCGCTTCTATATCTATCGACCGCAAGCACCGAGCAATGAATCTGCATCTATACACCTCTCATCCTCCACACTCGATAGGTACTCAAATATCGAGAGCGGGTTCAATTTTATCCACCAGTAGATGGGGGTGGCACCAAGTTTCTACCAATCCGTCTTCATATCTACTTTCAATTTCGCGACATATTGATCTACACAGTTCGTCATTCTCCTCCCCTATCCACTCTAGTACTTACAATCTCCATTTTCTCTCTATCCACACTGATACTACAAGCGACATCTCCTTTTATACACACTAGTATCTTATCAATCGTCATTTTCCTGCCTCTATCCACACTAGAATCTACAACACATTCTTCCTCTCTAAACCACCCACAGTAACCTACCAAAGTCGTCATTCTTCCTTCTATCCACACTTAGTATCTACAAGCGTCATTCCCCTCTATCCACACTCAGTACTACAAGTCTCTCTCCTCTCTATCCACCACTCAGATACTACAAGTCGTCCATTCTTCCTCTCTATCCAAACGACTTAGTACGCCACACAGATAAGTCTGCGCGCGCGATGAATAATCTATCGACGGGCACAGGTCGTGCGCGATAATCAGCCCTGTCCGCGCAATGTACACAGAGTATCTACCCAATCGTCATTCTCCTCTCTATCCACGCTCAGTATCTACAAGTCGTCATCTTTCTCTCTATACCCACATGTATCGTAACACAGTCGAAACAATCTTCTCTTTATCCAACTTATATCACAAGTCGTTCAATTCTCCTCTCTATCCATCACTGTAGTCTAACAAAGTCGCATTCTTCCGCTCATCCACACTTAGTACTACAAGTCGTCAATCTCTCTCTATCCACACTCTATACTACAAAGTCGTCATCTCTCCTCTATCCCACACTCAGTATCTACAAGTCCGTCATCTTCTCTTTATCCCACTTAGTATCTAACAAGTCACATTACTTCCTTCTATCCACGCTCAGTATCTCCAAGTCGTCATTCTTCCCTCTCTATCCACACTTAGTATCACAAGTCTCATTCTCTCTCTATCACGCCAGTATCTACAAGTCGTCATTCTTCCCTCATCCACACTTAGTATCTACAAGTGTCATTCTCCCTCCTATCCACACTTAGTAATCTACAAGTCGTCATCTTCCTCTCTACCACACTAGTATCTACAATCGTCATTCTCTCTATCACACTTAGTAATCTACAAGTCGACATCTTCCTCTCTACCACGCCTCAGATTAAAGTCTCATTCTTTCTCCTATCCACGCTCAGTATCTACAAGTCGTCATCTTCCTCCTCTATCCACACTTAGTTCTACAAGTCGTCATTCTCCTCTCTATCCCACTATATCTAACAATTCGACATCTTGCCCCTAACCACGCTCATTCTACAAGTTCGCATTCTTCCTCCTAATCCACACCTTAGTATCTACAAGTCGTCATTCTCCTCTCTATCCAACCTCATACTACAGTCCATTTTCCTCTCATCCACACTTAGATCTACAAGCCGTCATTCTCCTCTCTATCCAACGCCCAGTATTCTACAAGTCTCTATGTCTGGCTCATGTTCTTCAAGGAGGCAGCGCGACACGAGAAAGAGCGAATCCATTCTCCTCCTAAAGAACTGACAGAGCTAGAGACAGTGTCACGATCATCTCGCTGACACTACAGAGCGAGCAGCCAGAGAGAGAGTATTCTACTTATGTATGCTACAAGTCGTCATTGCTTCCTTCTTAATCCACACTAGTATCTACAAGCGTACATTCTCCTCTCTATTCGCACGCTCAGTATCTACAAGTCGTCATTCTCCTCTCCTATCCCCACACTGTAGTAATCTAACGAGTCGTCGATCTTCCTCTCTATCCACGCTCAGTAATCACAGTCGTCATTCTCCTCTCTATCCACACTTCGTATCTAACAAGTCGTCATTCTTCCTCCTATCCACACTTAGTAACTACAATCCCAGAGCCGACGTTCTATTATCCATGTCAACACCGCTCAGTAATCTCAAGTCGTAATTCTCCTCTCTATCCACACTAGTATTCTACAAGTCGTCATCTTCCTCTCTATCCACCACTTAGTATCTACGACAGTCGTACACGGTCTGTCACACTCTGATTCCTACCATCAGTATCTGATACGAGAGCACATAGCTTCCATTCTACCAGCAAAAAAGCATTATACAAGTCTCACTTCTCTCTCTACCACGACATCAGTATCTACAAGTCGTCATCTTCCTCTCTATCCACGCCCGTCGAGTAATCTACAAGTCGTCATCTTCCTGCTTATCCACACTAGTATCTACAAAAGTCGTCATCTTCCTCTCTAGTCTCACCTCAGTATCAACAATCCGTCATTCTTCCTCTCATCCACACTAGTACTCTACAAGTCGTCATTCTCCTCTCTATCCACACTCAGTAATATTACAAGCGTCATTCTTCTCTCTAGTCCACACTTAGTGATCTACAATCGTCATTACTTTCTCTCTATCCAACACTTAGTATCTACAAGTCGACATTCTCCCTCTTCTAACCACGCTCAGATAATCAGTCGTCATTCTTCCCTCTATCCAACTCATATCTACAAGTCGTCATTCTTCCCTCTATCCACACTTAGATCTACAGTCTCATTTCTTCCTCCTCTATCCACACCTAGTATCTACAAAGTCGACATTCTTCCCGACAACCACGCTCAGTATCCCCAAGTCGTCATTCTCCTCTCTATCCTACACTTAGTAGTCTACAAGTCGTCATCCTCTTCGACATTCATTCCTGCCAGTCCACGCTCAGGTATCTACATCTCATTCTTCCTCTCTATCCACGCTCAGTATCTACAAGTCGACATTCTTCCCTTCTATCCACGCTTAGTATGACCTTTTGTGGCTCTGTATCTATCTATCGTGGCTCTGTATGTATTTATCGCGGTTTTTCTTCAGGAGAAGTAGCAGCCACCTAAAATTGTTTTATTATTACACTCGCTAGACGTAACTAGAGAGGGGTTGGCTGGATACAACTAGTGGCTCAGATGGTATGCAAAATAATTTCAAGGTATGATTCAAGCCAGTAGCGTAATCACCACTAGTTTACAATAATATAGATAAGCAAGCCCGAGAATGTGTCGACCGGGTCCTTGTAATTTCAGTCACAAACTATCTACAAGTTAAAGCTTAGTTTTGCTAAGCCAAGGCTTTTAAACTATAACTACGATAAGAAACTAGTAATAATAGTAAAGCCGTTTCACAGTGGATTGTATAGCTGTATGCCGAAACCGAGCCGCACTGCAACGCACACCTGTTCTGTTTAGGACGCCGGCAGATTTCTCCACATAGAGATTTATGTCTAGTTTTACAAGGAACCCAACTAGGAGTCCAAACAACTTTCTACTTGACTAAATATTTTTATGTCATCCATGCCAGACCGGTATTGAACCCTGGACCCCACTTTCTAACTAATTCTATTTCTAATATTATTTTTCTTGACGCAATAAAACTGAAAAATTAGAAGCACATATTAGATTTTAGATTGGCATTGAATTGGCAGAATTTGATAAACAGTACTAATGTCCGCGAGGTGGGCAAAGCTCCTTAGCGATGCTTCTTTCTTTGGTAAGCAATATATTTCCTATTTACTCAGCTAGTTTGCGTTTAACAACCTTATTTTGAGCTGTATGAGCTTAATAAATATTCAGAATATGGCAGGTTTGATTTACGTGCATATAAGTACCTAATAAGTACATTGATTCAATGGCCAAGGAGCCACGCAAGGATTCATCGTGTATTCAAAACAACGCCCCTGGACGCAGAGGCGATACAGTCATTGGTATTCTAAATACAACCTCCGTTCCTATCAGAAAAAGCACATGGAGTCATATTTAAGTTACTGCCAAGCATAGCAAAGTACCGCTTGATGTTGAGCTAGTTTTGAAGTCCCCAGTCTCAGATTAATCAAGTATTCAGATAGAGTGTCATAAGAGATTTTAATCGTAGAATTCCTCGGCAATACTTCCTACAGCATGATGCCATTGTCTCCGGCTAATAAAGCCGTAGTGATATGGACTCAGGCAACACATTCAGCTGTCAGTCATCAAATCAAGTGACCGTGAAATATTTCATGACATTTGATGTAAAAAAGACGGTATTTAACTTAAAACCATAGTGACAACTTTGCTTTTTATTCAAAAAGTAAAGTTTTATCGAAAAGTAGAGCGGAGCTCTCACCAAGAAGCAGAGTCAAGAGCACGACTAATCTTATATCTTGATATTACTCGTCTTAAACACAGATGTCAACTCTCTATTGGTGTAAAGGTTTTTTACGACCCTACACCTGAGAAACTCATACCAGGGTCAGATAGTAGACTGCAGTTACTCTTTATACACGGTACTGAGTCACTTACATCTGTATCTGGCCTTCACTATGCTCTTTATTATAAGAGCTCTCTTATGCCTCTTTATAGAGGATTGGTTGAATTAACTTCTAAGAGAGCTTATGTCATTATATAGAGCATTAGCTAAACTTATATCAAATGGGTACATTGAGGACCTTATACCTATTAAGTCGCCATTTTTAAATGGCGCAGGAGATCTCAGAATAAGCACATTGCCTTAAACACTTTAAAGTGCTTTTTTAACAAGTATGCCGCCTCTATACTTAATTACGGGTTTTAAATAGATTAACGTGTTTTTCATTTGTTATAATTTTTTTTTTTTTAAATCCCGTTTTTATAAGCGTAGTACAATTTATAATTTTGTCAAATAATGTACGAACGTGCAATGTAAGTAGCAAAACTCTGACAATAGTTTTTTTAAGTAGAAGTCTTGGTACTTAACTTGTAGCTTGTTTCAAAGGAAATCTTAAATAGACGAAGGTCTACTAAATGAAGAAGATGGGTCGGGCCCCGAGGGTAGGTTACACAGGGTGTGTTTGTATGTGTAGAGAGGGGCTTGGCAAGCAAATACTTGGCTAAGGTCACTGTCCTCCTGCGCCACTTACTCCTCCAGACTTAATAAATATAATATTAATACATATTATTATCTTTATCATATTAAAGGAAAATAGAGGGAGCTGCAATAGGGCGGCGAGGGACGACTTTCACGACGACCAATCTTTATCTTTGTTGGTGAATTAAAGTAAAGAGCGACGTTTTGATTTAATTCGTTAATTAAAACAATAATGATGTTATATTAGAATAATTTTTTTTACTAAGTTGCAAATTTTGAAATTGTTTACTCCCAGCTCGCTGCTGCATAGAACCTCGAGCAAGGTATCTTTACTCCCGGCTCGCTGCTGCATAAAACCTCGAATAAAGTGTCTTTGCTCCCGGCGTAAATGAGGTTATTTTCTCGTACGCCTGGGTAGGGCTGGTAGAGAATTTTCACTAATTGTAACATGAAGGATTTGTCTATTTTTTTAACAAGATTTCTTGGAAAATTATGGGAAATTAATTTTAGCTGATTTGGTATATTTACTCGTAAGGATTTTCATATAGCCGGTTCGTCCAGCCAAATCTGAACGCCTTATGTTGGTCACGAATCTAACCGCTGCGCCGATCTCACGGACAATCTGGTCCTATAAATACTCATATTATTTTTGTTTTAATTAATCAATGTTTTGATACGATTCTATTTAAATGTTGGATTTAGTTTCACTTACATGTTTACTTTTCCTCACCGATGCCGTAGTTATGAAGGATTATTTTTGCACTAAAAATCCGGTCACTTGGAGTGGTCGTATCGACTTCGGACCGGTTTTATTCGATTCAGCGCCTAAAAGTACATCCAAAACGACACCCTAATAGAAATTTAATTTTTATCGACCGTAATTTTTAGTTTCCAGTAATTTACCAAAGTTTTTGGTCACTTAAAGTGATGGTATTGACTTCGGACTGATTTCAATCGATTAAGCATCTCAAAAAACATAAATATTGACCTTTTTCGCGGCAAAAAATATTAACCCTGAATTTTAATGAAAGTTTATGAATGAAAACCATAAACTAGGGCCTTTTTCGAGTCGAAAAATATTAAATCTGATTTTTAACAATTTTTAAAAAAATGTTGCAGACTCAGCAAACCAGGTTAATGACGTTACAAAAACCTGGTATTTAATATGGTTCGTGTCCTTCCCGTTCGAAAGATAGCGCTATATATAATATATATATAGTATATATAAATATATATATATATATATATATATAATATATATATATATATATATATTATATATATATATATATATATATATATATATATATATATATATTAATATATATATATGCAATCCAACGAGCGAAGCGTGCCTCTTCTTAATATGTAAAATTATAAATATATGTTACTTAGCGGGTAAAGTGAACCTAATTACCACATTCCGGTATTTATTTACTAAGCTATTGTTAGACAAGTTAGTTTTGTTGACCCTACGGAATAATGTATCAGTAACTAAGGGTTGCTTGACTGCCAGTAGAAACTCAAGGTGTTTACGTTTTACTTAACTTCAACATTGCCACTTATAAACGTGTAGAAAATTGTCTAGTACGTTGTTTTGCTCCTCTGTAGTGTAGTGTAGACATATATGATAATGAATAATTTATAGAAATAGATAATTTCATAATTTGTTCATAAGTGGATGAGAAGGGAGTGTTGACACGAGAGGCCCGGCGTGGGACCCACATATCATCTGATTCAGTTTCTTTTGTTTGAGAAATCCTTCTTTTTGATTACGGACCTGACTTTCTCGCCAAACTTATTATTTAATAAGAAAAATATTACAGAACTCGCGGGGTTGACGACCGCCGCGTCCAATCTGCTTTTTATAGCTCACCAATTTTGGTCGAACCAGTTTTTATACTGACAAAATACAGTTACAATATGGCTACAGTCGAGTAAGGCAACCAGGTACTTTTTTGGCAAGTCTTTCAAATGTCATTTTAACATATATTTGGGACTGTGTTTAGTTTAGTATATATATATATAATATATATATATATATATATATATATATATATATATATATATATATATTATATATATATATATATATATATATATATATATATATATATATATATATATATATATATATATATATATATATATATATATATATTAATATATATATATATTATATATATATATATATATATATGTATATATATATATATATATATATATAAATATATATATATATATATTATTTTTTTTAAACATGTGATCATATCGAAATCAAAATCGTACTATTCAAACGATCGAGTAGGATGACATCATGACGAAACCCGCCAAATTATTGCGTCTCATAAATTGAAGGTAAAAGTCAGGTTATAAGAAAGTTATAAACAAAAAAGTATACTGTCTAGTTAAAATCCAGAAATTTTCAAAGTTAACTGTTTTTGAGGTGTGTTTTTCAAGGCGGGATTAGTATCACACATCGGATTTATTTAGGAACAGGGGGGGGGGGGTAAAATAATATAGAAACCAAGTAGGGAAACAAACGCGATTTCTGTCAGACCTGGCATGTAGTTCACATTTTGTCCACCAGGGAGTTGGCTCAAATTTCCTTATGGGCACGGCCATTTTGTTTTACCCTTGTAAATGTAAACAAAGTATTTACGGAACACAACATTTTTGTTTTTATTGCATTTCTTTGTGCATTTTAGTTTAAAATGTAAATGATTTGTGTGAGAAATACGTTTTGACCGATAGAGGTTTAAGTTTGAATCCTTAAGAACTAGGTTTGTTTAAATTTCCTTAAATTAGAGGCTAATTAAAAATTTTTTTCGTGTGCACTACTTATTACATTTTTACGAGTGATATTTGAAATCCCTCGTAAAGAAATCACTCGGGAAATTAAGCTATGCCTACTTAGTTGATTCTATATTTAAAATCCTGGAATAATCAATAATTGATTTATCAATAAAATATAGGCAGTTTTAGCACCGGTGGTCGCTCTATTAATTTTTAACTCATTTATCACAAATTAAGTAACAATAAAGAAATCATGGAATAATTTCCATCGGCTCCCATGCTAATCTTAGATAAAAACTTTTTCGATCACCTATTGGTATTGCCAACCTGACAACTATCTCTTTGATTCGTGAATATGGGCATAGAGATGTATTACTAGAGGGGCCCTATTGGTTGATTTTTGAAACATTAGATAAGTAACCTGACCCCATTCGACGATAATCAATATAATAAAGTTAACAGAACAGAATGTTTAAAATACAAAATAAAGCAAAAACAATGTGCGGGAAGCTGAAAACAATTGTTTTATTATAAGCTAAACTCACTCTTGGAGGAGGTTTTAATGAGGTTACACAGAGTCCCTGAGAGCCCAAAAAAAGATGTTTCAGAAAAATGGTGTGGAAAAATGCAAATTTTTCCACTATTGGTCGACAGTCTTACTCCGCTTAAGTATCTATGGTCTTTATTGAGAATTACTCGTGGGTCATGTTTTGTTACTTAACGTATAATATATTTTTAGAAACCTAGCTCTTTCATTCTATTGTCAAACCACTTCACAGAGTTATTAGTAAAATAAAGTTCTGGCGGGAAACCACTCTTATCACTTAACAATAATTATGTGTTATCGATGTATTTTAGCTATATTTAGGCTATTTAAAATTATTAAATCAAAATATCAGGGGTGATTTTTGTATTTCAAAATGCATTGTGCGCGAAATAGACTAATAGAGTGATAAATATTCAAACGCTTGTTATTTACCTTACTCTTAATTCTATTTATAAGTGAAATTGGAGGAAATAATTTTTTCCTTTTAGCGAATTTCCTTTGGTAACGAAATTCGCTAATGGGATAGGCGTCATGGCGGAAGTTCAACCTTGGACCACGACACAAATCGTTTTCAGAGGCCCCTAATGATGAAAACATACGTTTTGCGAAAAATAATAATATATATATATATATATAATATATATATATATATATATATATATATATATATATATATATATATATACGTATGTATTTTTAAAAACTTGTTTGTAAACATTCTATCTTTCGAACGGATTAATATTTTTTAAACAAACTTGGTACAAAAATCAACCTTCGAAAGGACACGAACCCAATTAAAGACCAGGTTTTTGTGACGTCATTAACCCGGTTTGCTGAGTCACTTTGAGAGCTTATGTTTTAAAGGAAATGCGCTAAAATCTTTAAAGATAACTAAGATTAAAGATAAAAAACTAAGCTTTAAACTAGTGCAAATAATAGTGTGTACTTCTATAGGCATAGTTTTGTACAACCAACTGGATAATTGTCGCATTTCCTTTGAAAAATACAGACAAAATTAGTTCGAGCAGTGCTTGACAATTGAGTAACTGCTTAGGTTCTAAAGCATGAACCGGAACCTTAAGCTAGAAATGGGTTGTTAAGCACGGAAACTCGCATTCTAAATGAAATTTGCCCGACAGCGGACCACCGCGCTGGAATTATTTTACAGTTGTCAACTATAAAAAATGATCATTCCAACCAGGATTGTTGTTTAGCACGGAAACACGCATCCAAAGGAAATTCGCCCGACATGCGGACCATCGCGCCAATTTTTTAATTCACATAATTCTTGTTGCAGTGATCTGGACGCCGTGAATCGGATAAACTAGTACAGACAGAAAGATGATGATTTACTTACTTGATGTGAACAAAAATAATTTAAAACTAGCAACTCTCCCAAAGTTTTTTTACTAAAGATAGTGCAGATTAATAAAATAATAACTATTTATTTAAATCGAAGCAATAATTTTATAACTTGAAAAAAACGTAAGGTAATCAACAACCAACTGAAAATTTATTTCTTAACTGAAATCCGAACGGCTCTGTCTAAAACATTTTGGATCCCGTAAAATAACAAGATATTCAAAAAAATATAAAAACTCTGGTTTATATGACAATTTTAAGTTTTGCAGGCTTAAAATAACCCGCAATTCATTAAAAACTGGAATAATTAATAGTTTGGTTTGGGCATTTGTTAGTTTCAGCATTGACCTTGAGATTTAAAATGAACCATCAACTATAAGCCAAGTAATGCAGTAGCTTCTTTGCCGCCAATCTTACTTTTTAAATATATAATATATTTATAATATATTAATAACATATGATAATATATTATTTTTTAGAAAATATTAGACTTTCTAAACTGCTAATAAAAATGCATAAAATTAATATGTATTTTTTTTTTCTGTGAAATGCATTTTTGTTGTCTCAATTAACCTAATAAAGCAAAAAAAAAAAAAAACAGATAAAAATTTATGCATCTTCCTAATTAGAGTGAAAACACGGATTCGGTTTTTTAGTCCTAACACAATAATTTTCCTACGGGCCTACTTTTTAACTTTTCCTACTACCCACTAAGAACTGGGACAGCCACAGATGTGGCCCAGGTCCTAAGAACTGGGACAGCCACAGATGTGGTCCAGGTCCTAAGAACTGGGACAGCCACAGATGTGGTCCAGGTCCTAGAACTGGACAGCCACAGATGGTCCAGGTCCTAAGAACTGGGACAGCCACAGATGTGGTCCAGGTCCTGAACTGGGACAGCACAGATGTGGCCAGGTCCCAAGAACTGGGACAGCCACAGATGTGGTCCAGGTAACTGGACAGCCACAGATGTCCAGGTCCTAAGAACTGGAACAGCCACAGATGGTCTTGTTGTACTAAGACTTCCTTAAACTATCGTTTACAATAGTTACACAGGTCCTCTCCTCTTAAGACTCGTTTCCTTTGTCTTCACAAATATGGAAATCACTTAAATTATATAGCAGCAGCAGCAGCATATTCATTTTTTAACTAATTATTAGGACTACATTCTTGCCGAATTTCAAAGCAATTTATTTAATATATCATTTGATACTACCGAGTTTTGCAACACATGAATAGTTGACACAATATAATTGTGCATTTTGCTTGTTACATTTCCTAGGTGTCTCTCGCACAATTATATTGTGTCAACTATTCATGTGTTGCAAAACTCGGGTAGTATCAAATGATATATGTTTTGCTTGCCATGCATGATGGCGTAAGAGAGCACCGCTCTCTGGTAAGTACTTCACATTATATTCTTCGGAATTAATTGAAGGTCAGAGTGAGTTCAGGCTCTGTCGGCGCCCTGATGAGTTAGACGTAACGAAACAGAGTGGGACATGACATTATGTCGAGCCATCAATGATGACGAATGTCGAATGATGGAACAGTTCCCAGATGTAGCATTGCATTTTGCTTGTTACATTTCCTAGGTGTCTCTCGCACAATTATATTGTGTCAATTTATTTAATAATTAATAGAGTTTATAAATCAATGTTTAAATTCATATTATTAAACATGCCAGATATGAAGTGCACAGATGTTAGAGAACGAGAAAGGCCAAGGAGTGTTCCCTGTAGACAATAACTCCGGCTAGGCGAGCCTGTCATAGACATGTCAGCCTAATAAGGAAAACTTGAACGTCGTCACTCGTGACTGTGATTAACACGTTAAATAACTTGCCTCGGCCTCAGCCTGAAAAGTCACCCGTGGTGTAGTGGTTAAGGTACGTTAAGGTACGCGGCCAATACACAAAATAAATGGACTTTACACTTCCGAGTTTATTTAGTCATAGGTTCAATCCTAGCACGGACCTCTAGGATTTTTATGAGAGGGATAAAAATTCTGCGTACCACGTCCTTCAGAAGGGACGTAAAGCTGGTGGTCTCGAGCCTGTGTGTTGTTAGGTACTCGTTAAAGATCCCTTACCCTAAATGAAACTGGGTATAGGCAAAATTTAGTAACCTCATAGTAGATTAATTATAATAATATTTTTTTTATAATAAATTCTATTATTTTAATTATATTTTATTATTGTTTATATAATAAACTATAGTTGTCTGCCTTGTAGTTTTAAGTGTATGGAGGTTTAGTTTAACAGCGAGGGCACGTGTTGTTCCTAGTTTTCACAAGACTATAAGAGTCAGTGAAAATATGTATGATTGCTTGAAAAAAAACCATGAGAGGAACCATAGAAATTCACGGCTCGTCTGTCTAGATTAGATGTACCTACCCTTAATATACCTACACTTGAAATTAAAAGGAGTAGAACACTATCTTAGGGAGCTGGCAAAAAGGGCCCAACAACGTGGCCTACTTGCCTGGTAGTTACTTCCACTCCCCCCATATTACTACTGCCTCAGCCTACTCTACTCCTGGGCGATCAATATGGCCCGTTTAGTATCTTTGATAAAAAAGAAGCTTTGGGCGAATCAGAACTTGGACGTAACTTTGACGAACTTGGATCATAGTAGTTAGTCGGATGTACTTAGATGACTTAGCAAAGTAGGATAAAAAGGTTTATTTTCCTGGCTGCACAACTAGTCTGACTTCTGTGCCAAGATTCAACTAGTTTTCGTATTAAATGATTGAATAGCAATACATTTAGAAGCTAATAAAATTACGCGCAGCGCTCGGCAATTTATGACACATCACGTGCTCACACAAAATGAAAATAGACAAAACAACACTAAAACTTCTTAGCAAATAATTATTTACTATTCCATTTGGTCTTCGTTCAAGAACCAACAAAATCAAGTCCTTCAAAACTTGCTCATATATAAAGAATCGGGTCGCGAGGAAGATACATCCAATTTTTTGAGTCGCGGATCAAGAAGGTTGAGAAGCGCTGAAAGCTTCGGATAATCGTGACATTCTGAGGCAGCGAATTCTGATTCCCTACGCTCATCCTTAACACTTCAGACTCGTTCAGAATATGTAATGGTCCAAGAGCCAGGCCTGAACAATGTCACTCATTTTGTATTATTTCAAACCAAATTTTTCTGAAAATATACCTTAAATTATGCCTATCCAGAGTGAAGCCTTTCATATCATTGCGCATGCTCAAATTTTATAAAATCCTGCTAATTACAGTTTTCTTGCAATAAGTGGCTCCCTGTATGGCGTGTGCGAAACATGAAAAGATCATTTTGTAAAGCTGATAAAATTTCCTATAAAACTAGTGTATAATCATCAAAATCTGAAGACTGCAACCAAAGTTATGGCTCTTTCAAAAACACCAAAAAATGGTTATGCAAAGTCAGCGAATTTCTTTGATAAATATTGCCTTTTTGTGCATTTTTTGGCCATTTAACAAATGTCATAACTTTAGTTGTATTTATCCGATTTTGACGAAAAAACACTCGTTCTATAGGACATTTTATCAGCTTTAAACAAAGTTCTTTTCATGCTTTGCACACGACCTACAGGGAACCACTTATTACAAGAAAACTGAAATTCGTGCGATTGTTTGGTATTTTGAGCGAGCGCATTCATATGAAGGGCTCCACTCTGGATAGACAGACTATGCTTTTCCTTCATAATTTAAGACCAAACCAAATAATTTTCAGAATAATTTGGTTTGAAGTAATACAAAATGAGTCACATTTTTTAGGCCTGGCTTTTGGATTGTAAGTGAGTAATTTACATTACAGCACGCGTCCGGACTCGCTTCGCTTCTTCTAATGTAGTAGAAAAATTTATTTAATCATAGTGGATACCCGTCTGCGGACTAACCTCGCTCAATGCTTCTTAACACTAGTGATACCAGCAGTAAAATTAAATTCTATATACTTGTTAATTACATTAAATGATATACTGATACTCGCGTCAACTAGATGACTCGGTAAAAACAAAAAGGAGGTTTTTAAACACCTCAAGCAGACAATTGGATTGGGACAAAGACAATACTTTTACTATACACCTACAGTATAAATGAAGAAATTTGAAACATAATAAAATAGCACGTTACAGGCGCGTGCCGCGGCATAATGTTCTAGTAAATCATGATCTTCATATAGACAGGAGTCGTTGTGGCGACCCAGCAGTAGTGCGATAGATCTTCCTTCCTTTCCACCTCTCGCATTATCGTCAAAATGTTTGCCCCCTGACGGCAGCTGACGGCTCAACATACAATGACCTGTCATTCTATTATTATTTAAAAAATGGTTTTGGTTCAAGAATAATTATATTTTTTTGAGGTAGTACGTAATTGAGCACTTTATTGGACCGTTTTTAGGTTGAGAAGCCAATCATTATTGTTATATAGGAGATTATTTAGTACTTTTCACCTCTGAGGACAATAATGTATTTTATTATTCATAATAAAATATAAATTATAGGTAAACATTATAATTATAAAAGTGTAATATTAAGTCAACGCCTGTTCAGCTCAGGCCTTGGGGCTATCATGAACAGGCTAATCTTTAAATAATTTACTTTGTAATTTTAATTAATTTATTTAATAAAGATAATTGAAAAGAAAACAAATTGAAAAGAAATGAATGTAAAAAAACTCCTAGGACGTAAAAGTAATTCATATATTGCCGCCATTACTATAAGGTAACGTGTTCAAAAAAACATCTGTGTAAAACCTTTATGAGGTTTCTTTAAAAACGTTAATTTTGTTTCTGTTTTTGTTCGTAGACTATTTTTTTTTCGTTTTTAAAAGGTGTTCTAATTGTCACTTTTTGTGTGTTTATTTGTAAAGCTTTTACATTTTTGAGTAAAAGTGTGAAGCAATGGATGAATTCAATGACGACGATAATATGGAGTTAATTGGACGTTTGTTTTTTTCAATTAAGTATATAGCGCAGTTTATTTAATGAGTGCTGCCTCAAAAAAATAGTGTATGCCATCTGGCTGAGAATGTCTTTATGTCTTGGCAATTTTTCCCGACTCGCTTCGCTCGTCGGTAAATCTAATTGCCGTGACATAAAGACACACTTCTCAGCCTTACGGCATAAATAACTATTATATTCGTTTATCATTTTCGTATAAACATCATATTTGTATATTTAAAGACATTAAATACAAAATAATAATACAGAGAATAACAGGTAAGCAGGGGGTGGGGGTGGGGGTGGGGTCTAGAGGTGAATTAGAAAGGTATTTACATGTTTTTACGGCGAGGTATCTCTGGAATTCCGCTCCTTTCCCTTTCAAACCGCATCCACAGTTCCACACAACTCCGCTTCATTCCCGACTTAATCTCACCTAGTTCACATATACTCATACTCACTATCAAGCCGCTGTACTAAGGTCACAATATCTCACCGATCTTAAGTCTCTACCTTACAGGAGGAGGGGATATTCGCGTATTATTCAGGCTTCTCTTACACATAAATTTATATACTATACTTAATAGATGCGGCTCGCTGAGTTTATTTAAGGAATATTAAATAAGGCTATAGCAAGCTAACAAATAATATTATTGCGGAGTCATTATTGCGGGTTGATGACGTTATAAAAAAAGATTTTCCGGAATGCTTAACCAAACCTAAAGATTGATTTTAGTATCAGGTTTCAACTATGCAGCATAAATATGCTGGGAGCTACGATGATAACTGATACATACGCAGAAAACATTGGAAAAATAACTTAGAAGGGCTTAAAACCCCATGAAACAGATACAGGTGACGTCCAGGTTTAGAATTTGTTGCTAACACAATTATTTGCATATGTACCTCAGGTATAAATTAGCAAATGTAAAAAGGAGCTCGCTTAACTGCGAGTGAACTGTTGTATTCTATTGAGAGACAAATTAACATGTACTGGTGTTACTGCACAGCACAACTACATATTAGTTCGGGAGCCAGCCCAGTCAGCGCATAAACTTATCAAATAAGCTTACTAAGGTGTGACTCAGCTAGGCGAAATCTAAACAGGGCACTAGAGCTCCCCGAGCCGGGAATCCGGCAAGTGCCGAGCCAGTTCCGCTCGGACAGGTTGCGTTACTCTTTCACATCTCCTCTAAATTATGATGCGATTGACAGTGATGTCAAATAAAGAATCTAAATTTTTAATGTCTTCTCTTTATTCCGTATTCATTACTCAACTTCCGAGCAAGGATGCTCTCTGTCAGAATACAAACTAAGAACATCGAAGACCTTGCTCGGAAACTGAGTATTGAATAGAAACGAATACTTTGCTCGAAAACTGGAATACTTTGCTCGGAAATTGAGTATTGAATACTTGCTCGGAATTAGTATGAATACTTTGCTCGGAAACTTTGAATACTTTGCCGGAAATTGAGTATTGAATACTTTGCTCGGAAACTGAGTATTGAATACTTTGCTCGGAAACTGAGTACTTTGCTCTGAGTATTGAATACTTTGCTCTGAGTATTGAATACTTTGCTCTGAGTATTGAATACTTTGCTCTGAGTATTGAATACTCGGAAACTGAGTATTGAATACTCGTATGAATACTTTGCTCGGAAACTGAGTATTGAATACTTTGCTCGAAACTGAGTATTGAATACTTTGCTCGGAAATTGAGTATTGAATACTTTGCTCGGAAACTGAGTATTGAATACTTTGCTCGGAAATTGAGTTGAATACTTTGCTCGAAAACTGAGTATTGAAACTTTGCTCGGAAATTGAGTATTGAATACTTTGCTCGGAAAACTGAGTATTGAATACTTTGCTCGGAAACTGAGTATTGAATACTTTGCTCGGAAACTGATTATGAATACTTTGCTCGAATGAATACTTTGCTCGGAAAACTGAGTATTGAATACTTGCTCGAAACTGAGTATTGAATACTTTGCTTTTGAATACTTTGCTCGAAACTGAGTATTGAATACTTTGCTCGGAACTGAGTATTGACTACTTTGCTCGGAAACTGAGTATTGATACTCGATATTGAATAAAACTGAGTATTGATGGAAACTGAGTATTGAATACTTTGCTCGGAAACTGAGTATGAATACTTTGCTCGAAACTGAGTATTGAAATACTTTGCTCAAAACTGAGTATGAATACTTTGCTAGAAAACTGAGTATTGAATACTTTGCTCGAAAACTGAGTATTGAATACTTTGCTCGGAATGAGTATTGAATACTTTGCTCGGAAACTGAGTATTGAATACTTTGCTCGGAACTGAGTATTGAATTACCTTTGCTCGGAAACTGAGTATTGAATACTTTGCTCGGAAACTGAGTATTGAATACTTTGCTCGAAAACTGAGTATTGAATACTTTGCTCGAAAACTGAGTATTGAATACTTTGCTCTTGAATACTTTGCTGAAACTGAGTATTGAATACTGAGTATTGAATACTTGCTCGAAAACTGAGTATGAATACTTTGCTCGAAAACTGAGTATTGAATACTTTGCTAGGAAACTGAGTATTGAATACTTTGCTCGAAAACTGAGTATTGAATACTTTGCTCGAAAACTGAGTATTGAATACTTTGCTCGAAAACTGAGTATTGAACTTGCTCGGAAACTGAATACTTTGCTCGGAACTGAGTATTGAAAAACTACTTTGCTCGAAAACTGAGTATTGAATACTTTGCTCGAAAACTGAGTATTGAATACTTTGCTCGAAAACTGAGTATTGAATACTTTGCTCGGAAACTGAGTATTGAATACTTTGCGCAGGCCGGCCAGAGTTAAAAACTAAGCATGTACGGGGGCCTATTTAGACAAAATATGGCTTAAACATTCTTAAAATTCAATACGGTAAGAGTATTTAAAGTCCCTTGGTACATTGTAGTTAAGGGTGGATTATCTGTACTTTCTGTCGGATCTAGGTAATTACTGAGTAAAGCAGACCACCCTGTCACACTAACCAAACATCACGGAATACTCCGCGGTTAGCCACATGTTTAAATACTACCACAACTGCCCTAGCCACAAATTTGGTTGAGTCTCGATAAGTTTGCTAGCCACAGATGTGGTTGATACTAAAATGTTAAATAATTATGTTAACAAACTAAACTATTAATGTTATTAGACGAAGTACAGACGCCAAGGTGGATTTTACCCCAAATCTAATAATTTGTTCCTTTTATAAAACTTACTTGTCGACCCTGTTCAGCAGAATCGTGTCCACATCAAGAGTTCACTCACATCCATCCCTTCATAGAGACGCAAACTTTTTTTTTTTTTGGGATCTGTAGTTGCTGAAACGTGGATATTTAATGAAATAAGTGGGCGTGACAATACTTCTCGGGAGAGGAAACAGGGAATCTGTTACCTGAGTATTTATTTCTAATATACTTTGTTTGTATTGTCTGCGATAAATAAAGTATGACTTGAATTAAACACTGAAATTTTTATCATTTCAAATTACATGATTTATGAGATGAGCCCGAGCAGCAAAGGTATTACATTCAAATTAACCCTAACCAAAACCACGATTAAAATTATTTTTTTAAACAAATAAAATTTCATAAACATAAATGTCAACAAGAGAAGGAAACATAAGTTTTGTACCTTTTTTGCCGCGCCAATAGATTTTCCAGAGCACGTACAAACCTCCTTCGATCACCAACAAAATAACCAACGTAAGAAACACCGAAGTAACAGCGGTAGAAGAACATGAACAGAGCGTATCATTGGCGTCGCTTGACGCGGGCGCGGAGCTCGACATGGCGGCACATCACACACTGACGTACCTTTCTCCCACGGAACGAGAAATAATAATAATACACACATGGACAGGTTACAGGTGCCCCCACCCCGTCGCCCCTCCCAGTCTACGGCCAAACTTCCAAAACTTTACAGTAACTTCTAAACTTCATTTTTAACTTAACATTTTTAAAGCTATGCAATTTCTGATTATAATCATATAAAAACTGACCTCTTACACTTAAGGAGCAGTTAATTAACGATTGACATATATAAATGTGAAGTCGTTGCTATAAAGCACAGTAGAGGCACCGCATTCCAGGACCGGCCCGAGGGAGGGAGCATCCAGTCAAGGCTATTCCATTCTACCTTTTTTTCGAAAAAGTAAATAAATAAATAAAATGATCGGAAAAGAGGTTTAATCCGCCTGTAAGGAGGATGTAGCGCCTGTTTTGTGAAATCTATCCGTTTCCAAGTCTAAGAGCTCAGGAAAACTTAATGAACCAGTCCTTAACATAAATATTGTCCTCGTTAAAACAAAACCAAACAATTAAATCAAGACTGCTTTGGTGAAACAAGTCTTTGAAATTGCTGTGCGGTCATAACAACAGAGTGTTTAGTAATCGTTATTCTTAAAATAAATAGAAGCGATATATTTCGTTATTGTATTACACGTTTAATTGATTTGAATTCTTCCGTTAAAACTTCATAGTCCAATTTTTATAATTAAACACTTGTTTTATAGGGCATTTAATCAGCTATAAAAAATGTTCTCTATATGTTTTGCACACGACCCGAAGGGAACTCCTTATTGCGAGAAAACTGGAATTTGTGCGTTTATCTAATATTTTGAGGGAGCGTATTTATATGAAGGGCTTCTCTCTGGATAGGCAGACTATGCTTGTCCTTTATATTTTAAGGTATATTTTCAGACAAATTTGGTTTCAAGTACAAAATATTTACATTTTTTCAAATCCGGCTCCTGGACTATCATATTTTTGAAAGTTGTAACACAAACTTTTTCATATTATTTTAAGGGTCACTCCGATACATACATGCATACATACATACATATATATTATTATATATATATATATATATATATATATCACACACACACACACACACAACACACACACCACACACACACACACACACACACACACAACACACACACACACACACACACACACACACACACACACACACACACACACACACACACACACACACACACACACACACACACACACACACACACACACACACACACACACACACACACACACACACACACACCACACACACACACACACACACACACACACACACACACAACACACACACACACACACACACACACACACACACACACACACACACACACAGGGTGTTTCATATAAAGTGTCCATCAAAGAAGGATGTGATAGTACTCCTCAAAGGGAACAAAAAATGTTCTATAATAAAAACCCGGATCTCCAACCGTTTTCCCACAAGGTCAAATTTAATATTTTAAAAAAATATTTGACCTCACATCATAAAATTGTTAATAGCGTTTAAACTGTACAAGCTAGAAAGGCGAAATTGGTCTCGTTAGAAAGCTGAGTAAATTTCCTAAAGGACAATCTACCAACTATGTCAAATATTTTGGAACTACTGCCCAAAAATGTGCATGAAAATGATTTTTTGAAAAAAGTTAATTTATGGAAGTTTTTGGTAGGGCATTAGGAAGTAAGAGATGAGCAATATATTATATATATATTATATATATATATATATATATTTATTATATAATTAATTAAGAATAAGCTCGCTTTATTTTTTAAACTTTTTACTTTTTGGTTACTTCGAAAATGTTGTACATGTTATTTGAGGGCACAGCAGTGCCCTAGCCAAGTTTTGCTTTAAAAGTTTTGGTAAAAGTTTCATATCCAAGGCTGGCACTGGCGAACACCCTTTTCTCGAAGCAATGCACATTTAGTACTCGTAGAAACTTGAATGAGGGTAGAATTGATTTTAATAAAGCAAGGAAATAATCTCATCTTCTAATTATGTCCTCTGATATAAAAACTTAATGGTTTATAAAGACTTCACCACCAGCTTATAATTCATTATTTGTAATATGAAAATATATATGTCTAACAATAATAAAACTACTGTATATTATATAAGCGATATATTTTTCTAAGTTCTTTATCTCGTAAGTTAAGAAATTTAAAGAATTTAATCTCAATAGCATATTGTAAGTTTCAGTATGAAGCATCCATTGTTATAATTATTTCAGCAGCACAATGATTTATTTTATATGTTTGGTTGTAAGAAGGGCTTGACCAAAATCACCTCATGCTAGCCAATGAGTACCTGCTTTTAACTTCAGGAAGTTAACATTTGTTAAATTTGATATATATGTCATGAAATATATGAAAAAAGACTATTTATTATGCTTGTAAGTATATTAATGCGAGATATAATATTATAAATGACAAAACACACTGCAAATTGTAAATATTGTTTTGTTACTTCATTATAAAGTTTATTATGTGTTGTTGATAAGTCAATATTATAGTTTTCAGTAGGTGTCATTGGTTTATAGGGATTTGACTTTGACAATGGCGAACCATTTGTATTAGGTTAAAATAATAAGAAACGAAAAGAAAAATAATTTTATTATTAAAATAAATGCAGCTGTCATAACTAAATGTTGCCATGTTTATGAGTTCTCCACACCGGTCCGCCGCAGCGCTAATTTTTAGTAGTTTGCGATAATCGAATCCAAACTTTTCCTCATTTAAGTTAACCCCCCCCCCCTCTGGTTTTGACTCACTTAAGATTTCCCTCTCAGCAATTTAAGTGTATTCTTTACCTATGTTAGAGTACCTATCATAGATAAACAATATTAACATCGATGATTCACTTAAAAAATTTTTTTAAAAAATAATAATTGACGGGATGCAGACGGATCAAGTGGTAGACTCTAGCGGTGGAAGCATGAAACTACATTTTTATTAATCAAACGAAGTCTTTCCATCCGCTATTCAGCGCTAGAATGACGGGAAAACGATGAATGAGCGATCCCAATTAAGCTTGTTGGGGCTATTTATTAAGCTTGTTTTATTTTCTATTTATTTACTTTATTGAAACTGTCAATATAAGTCAAAATAGTTCGTTTTCTACAATATTAAAAAGTGTTGCTTCTTATGTGCATATAGGATAACAAACACCAAAGAATAAATAGATAAAAGAAAAATAGTGCTGAGATTTATTATGTCGGACAATAAAAGGTCAGTTCATAATCCAACCAACAGGATACGCTAGTATGTAATTTTGTAGTTTCGCTAATCCAGATAAGAGAATGCGCTACTGTCGTCTTGTTATTTAGCAAACCACTTTTGGCAACACTGATTTATTTGGATATTTGTTGTTTTTTTTTTGCAGCAACCGTGTTTCTTATACTTCAAATGAAAGATGTTTTTAAAAATTATTTTTATAATTAATTTTTTTATTGTTTGTGTATTAATGATATTTAATTGTATTAAAGTACTTATTTGTTAATTTATTGTGTTCATGTTGTGGTTACTAAAGTTTTTAACGATTATATCACACTGTCATATATTTTTTAATTTAAATTCTTTTAATTTTTATAAGGTAAGTTTGTATTATTTCTTTCTTTTAAAACACTAACGATCTTTATAATCAATTAACTTTGTTTTGTATTTTTATGACTATAGGATAAATATTTACTTAACCCGCTTATATAGTTAATTACATTAACACTAATTCTGAATATTTATATTCAGACATTGTTATATTTATTATATTCTTTGACTAACACCTATAAGGTCTATAAGAATAACGAGTATGTTGGTAAACAGCGGAAAATGGAATTTATCTTATTTTTTAGTCCTATCCCGTCCTCCCTTAGATGCGAACCTTTATTGTCTGAGTTTCATTTCTAGAGTTTCCTTAACTTATACGATTGCGCCAACCCGAGATATTGTATTCAGAAAACATGTTTGAATCTTAGTCTAAAACACTCAAAATGCATTAATGTTACTTTTTAAAAAAAACATCGGTGCAGTTCCGCGTGGTAGGAAAAGTTTTGGAAAACAAAACTACATCGCGAATATTATTAATAAATTGACAAGTGCTTGTATTAAAAAAATACTGCAGCACAATCTAGTAAAGAATAGAGCATATAGATTTTTACTACTAGCGCTCTTCAAGACTCTAGTGATAACGCACCCTAGTATGTATCACTAGGTGTGATGTCGTTCGTCGACAAATCATTCCGTCGACAAATCTCCGTCGACAGTCGACGGAAAATTTGTCGACGGAACGAAACGAGTTGTTGCGTCGACAAATCATTCCGTCGACAAATCACTCCGTCGACAAATAATTGTCGATGCAATGATTTGTCGACGGAGTGTGATTTGTCGACGGAATGATTTGTCGACGCAACAACTCGTTTCGTTCCGTCGACAAATCATTCCATCGACAAATCATTCCGTCGACAATCACTCCGTCGACAAATATTTTGTCGATGCAATGATTTGTCGACGGAGTGATTTGTCGACGGAATGATTTGTCACGCAACAACTCGTTTCGTTCCGTCGACAATCATTCCATCGACAAATTATTCCGTCGACAAATCACTCCGTCGACAAATAACTTGTCGACGGAGTGATTTGTCGACGGAATGATTTGTCGACGCAACAACCCGGTTCGTTCCGTCGACAAATCTGTAGACCTTCAGTGTTTAGATGTATTGTTAATTGCATACCTTTGAAATGTAAGGCAAGGAGAAGAAGTGGAACAAAGCAAGTTTTTAAGTTTGCTTCGAGGTTTGCATTTTGCATTCCAGGGTATATTATTAATTATCATTCAAGATACGCTGTTCGATTACCATAAAACCAAAAATATGACCAGTAAACCACATATTTTAAGTGTGGAGTCGTTTTTGATGTTTTTTGGGCCTGCGAGTACCTGGGTTCGAATTCTTTTTTAGTTATAAACTTACAAAATGTAAAAAAACGATAAAAATTATTGTCTCCACCAGGATTTGAACCCAGGTTTCAATTGTAGTAACATAACGATTGCTCGTCGCCCCTCCATGTCCGCCCATCCATCTAAACAACCATATAAACGTCATTTTCACGAAGAAAATAATTTAAAACGCCTGACAGAATGTAAGTAGACAATTAAACAATACAGGCTGGAATTGCAAAAATAGTATCTCAAAAATATTTGTCGACGGAACGATTTGTCGACGCAGTGATCTGTCGATGGAATGATTTGTCGACGCAACAACCCGATTCGTTCCGTCGACAAATCATTCCGTCGACAAATCATTGCGTCGAAATCATTGCATCGACAATTTATTTGTCGACGGAACGATTTGTCGACGCAATGATTTTGTCGACGCAAATGATTTGTCGACGGAACGAACCGGTTTGTTGCGTCGACAAATCATTCCATCGACAGATCACTGCGTCGACAAATCGATCCGTCGACAATAACTTGTCGACGGAAATTTGTCGATGGAATGATTTGTCGACGCAACAACCCGATTCGTTTCGTCGACAAATCATTCCGTCGACAAACTCAATTATTTGTCGATGGAACGATTTGTCGACGCAATGATTTGTCGACGCTATGATTTGTCGATGGAATGATTTGTCGACGAAGTGATTTGTCGACGGAACGATACGGAGCCGTATCACTAGTAATGTGTCTAGTGATACATTTTAAATTTATCGAACTTTTCCGAAAGCAATTTAAATTCATTTTGACTAATTAGTAGTTCAAAATCTCTAGATACACCACGGCTAATTTAACTTCAGTCCATTAAATTAGTACGTTCACACACACTCTAGATCCGTGGATCGTATAAAATACGATCTCTCAATACAGTAATTTAAGCTGTATGAACCATGCGGAGGGGATCCGATCGCATACGCTAGAACTAGGGAGATCCCCCGATACGCTGTCTTTTTGTGTGTGTACCTTTAGAGACGATCGTATTTAACGGATAACCTTCTCGTCCAACTTTATTTCATTTTATTTCACTTCTATATTACCGTTTTTGATCAAATAACTTTTGGAATATTATTTTTTTAGTGTAACTTTATTATTACGCTAAGAAATCACAATTTAATTAAATATATTTTTTGTTTTTAACTTTCTTATAACCAAAAGTGAACCTTCACTATAAAAGACGCCATGTTTTGGCGGGATCAGTTATCACTCGATCGACTAAACAAAACGCTGCAAGAACCGTGAAGTTAGTTGACCGTATTGTATACGCATTCTGTACGATCCGCGGATCTGCAGTGTGTGTGAACGTACTAAATGTCAGTTCGTCAGATCGAGTAAATCAACTGAAAATATTTAATACATTTTCGATAAATCCCGCTCGCGTCGCGCTTCCTTCTCATATTCGCTACGTGAAATGTTACAAAATAAGTAAACTATAAAATTATATCACGTACGATTATTTTAATCGTACACGTACACGCAAACAGACACACACATACACACAACGCTTTGTCATGTCACAACTTATCTTCGTTCAGAGATAGATCTCTGTTCATACCGGATCTTCGACTTCTCCAGAACATACGCCAATAAAGAGACCGAAATCCTAAATACCCAACCGGTCTTAGACCAGACCTCGACTTGTAACCCGGTCTCTAGCCCAGACTCGACTTGTAGGGTCTCTCAGACAGGTAACGGTCTCTAGACCAGACAGGTACCGACTTGTAGTAAACCCGGTCTCTAGACCAGACAGGTACTCGACTTGTAGGTAAACCCGGTCTCTAGACCAGACAGGTACTCGACTTGTAGGTAAACCGGTCTCTAGCCAGACAGGTTCGTGTAGACTCTAGACAGGTACTCGACTTGTAGGTAAACCCGGTCTCTAGGCCAGACAGGTACTCGACTTGTAGGTAAACCCGGTCTCTAGACCAGACAGGTACTCGACTTGTAGGTAAACCGATCTCTAGACCAGACAGGTACTCGACTTGTAAACAAAGCCGGTTTCTTTTATTACGACATTAAATTAACACCATATCAAGTAAATTTATACATATAATTAATTTATTTTACAATAATAAAAAAAGTTGTAAGATACTGATAGTGCCGAGTTGGGCTGGATTGGAGTTGTGATTGAAAGATCAGATTGACATCCTCTGTATTTGTACAAATTATCCTAACGATTATTTTACAAGTGTTTTAAAAAATAAAATAGATCTTTGATGCGAGAGAACAACCGGGGCGACCACCAGCTCGCTCCTTCTCAACAACACAAAATTCTTCATTTTTTACAGATATTTAATAAAAAGTATTTACAATAAAAATTGATTTTTCGTTATTTTACAAAATTTAAGGTACAGGGTTTATTAGAATATTTTTTAAGAAAAAATAAATTAATAGAAAGGTGCGGAGAGTTGATCTAATTCTCAGTAGGAATACGAGTATGAATGAGTATTATATTCAACATTTCATATCATATCATCTACAGTTGTGCAGCAAACCAGGCATACTCGAAACAAGTCTATATCCCTTTGTCTTTTGGGACCATGCTGTCAAAGTCATACTAAACCAACTCATGTATACTAACCATGCTGTCATGTAGATACTAAACCAACTCGTTTAAAGTGTGACCAGCTCACTGCGCATTCAAGTATAGAAACGATATTTTTGTACAATATGTTGTTTTTAACTTTAGAGCTTATTATTTTAACTTATATAAATATCTCCATTAATTATTTAATTATTTTTACAATATGTTTTATTAATTTATAAATATAAAAATTTGTGTTACAAATATGTTTTGTTGAAAGAGTTAGTTACAGGGAAATATGGTAACAAGGAGTAAGGGTGAGGTATATTACAGGTGGATTCCAAGTGGTGGATGCCATGTGATGGAGTCCATGTGGTGGCTATGCTCCACCACATGGTGTCCACCATTTGATGAAGTTAACGAGGTGATGAATGAAAAGGTAAATATATGGTGAATATCAAAGGGTATAACATCATTATATGCTATAATAACATTGTATATTATTATATTGTATACTATAATAATACAGTATATTATTATACCAGTATAATTCTACTCTAAAAAATAATATATTTCCGAGGTAGGCAAGCCCAATAAACATAAAGGGCTTATGATGGGGAACTTATTGCAGCCTATTAACTAACTGAAACTAAGAAAATAAGATATATTGACTGTGAGGCTGCTTCGTAACCTCTACCATGCATATAAGCCAATACTCAAATAATATTCAGCATATATTGGGTATCAACAACATAGTAGCAGACGGTTTGTCGCTTTTTGCATCTACCACTAGTACTTTTCTAGTTATCTTAAATTTGCAACAGCTGCGAAAAGGACACAATACTGAAGTGATGTAGAAATTCATACAGTAGGGGTGGGGGCGCGTGTTATATTCCCTTAATATGCTGAGGTACAGATATTCTGACCTACCTTAATAATGTACACCTCAGCAGCCCTGAGGCTATATAAGCTAGTTAAACTTTAAAACATTGTTCATTTCATTTTTAATTTTAACATTGTTATTATGGTGAATCTATGTTAGTTGTGTTAATAAAATAAATTCAGTTTTTAAAAAGTTATTTTGTGTTTGGCTGAACTTAACTGGCGCAGTCGGTAGGACAGGTTGTCAATTTTGAACGCATATCAAAGTTGTTCGTTTTAACGATTAAACAGCCTGACGAACTTGGCAGCAAACAACGAAGACTTTTCAAAATGAACGGATATTTAACACAGCTTCTACTGTAAGTTAAATACATTTTTTTTAAACAAATTACTTCAAGCAAAAAGAAATTTTGATGATAATGAAAACTTTGCTGATACTTTTGAAGAAAATTTTATGCAATTTAATACAAGGATCATTTTCAACGAAAATATTATTTTAGTAATTAAGTAAATAATCTTTAAATAAAAATAATAATAAATAAATACTTAAATAATAAATAATAAATAAAAGGGATAAGCATTAAAAATTTATTTAATTAAAATAAACTTTACATATTTAAAATTGTTTTTAATAAATTTAAGTTATCAAGAAATAAATAATGGCTCAAATAAATTATCAACTATTAAAATTATATTTAGATACTATTCCACCCTATGATGGTGATGCTCATTCTCTTCCAATATTTATAGGAAATGTGAGGGTTTGCTAACACAATTTGCAGATGCTGAAGACCATGCAAATCCTATAAATGTGTTTCTAATGAGAGCAATTTATGGTAAACTAACAGGTAGAGCTCAGAAATTATTAGGCTCGCGAAATGACATATTAAACTGGACCGCAATAAAAAACTTACTTAACCAGTGCTTTGGTGACCAACGTGACATTGACTGTTTAGTACAGGACTTAATCACTCTAATACCAGAGAGAAATGAAAGCCCGTATAGTTTTGGTGTTAAATGTCAAGATTATAAAAATTTAATATTAGTAAAATTAAATTCTGACGATACATTGTCTAATGATGAGAAATTAATTAGAATAAGAAATTACGATGAACTAGCACTCAAAACCTATATTAGAGGTTTACCGAGCCATATTCAAACAAATGTTAGGTTACGTAGACCTGAAAATTTAGAGGTCGCTATGGGTTTTGTAATCGAAGAAGAAAATTTTCTTCATTCGACCAGGCAATTTAACAATATACAAAATCATAATTTTCATCCCCAACGTAGGATTACTCCAAATAGAGGAGGTCATAGAAATTATAATAATAGAAATATGAACCCAAGAGGTTATGTTAATCAGTATAATAACAATAATAATAATCTTAATAATCAATCAAATAATAATAATTATAACCCTAGAAATTATAATACTAATAATCAAAATTTTGGTAACAATAATAATAATTACCCAAGATATAATAATTATAATCAACGAAACAACCATAGTAATTATCGTGGAAATTTTAATCAAAATAATTATAATAACAATAATAGATACAACAATCAAAATTTTGCTTCAACGTCGAGGAACCAAAATCCTGTCGTTCCTATGGAAGTTGATCAATCTGGAGTATCTAGAAACTATGCTCAGAATGTAAATCTGAGTAATGATCAAAACATAAATCAGAATAATAATGATGGGAACCAAGATCAGTTTTTTCAAACAGAAGCCTCTCATGCAGAGCAAGGCTAACACCTGGTATGCCTAGATATAACCATAATAGAAAAATTAGTTGTAATAATAACAATAATAAAATAATTAAGTTAAGCTCAAATAAAAATCACATAGAGTTAGAAAAATTAGTAATAAATTGTGGCGTTACTGGTCTACCTTACATAATCATATCACATTGGAATAATTGTAAATTTATGATTGATACAGGTAGTTCCAAAAGTCTTATAAATCCTAAAATTGCACATAAATATTTTCCGAATGATATATTCCAACAACAATTTACTATAGAATCTATTCATGGAATAACTAAACACAGTGGAGTTGCAATCATTTCAATTGAAAAAATATTTAATGAAAATATTAAACATAAATTTTATATTCACGAAATCAGTTCTGAATTCGATGGATTAATTGGTATAGATTTATTAGAAAAGATTGACGCCCAAATAAATATTAAGTCTAGATTAATAATAACACCTAATATTAAGATACCTTTAATATATAAAACTGATACAACAAATGTTAGTAGTCACCCTGGTTATCGAAACCCTACTAACAACAATAATAAATATAATAATAAAAATAATAATAATAATAATAGCATTAATCAAAATAAAAGTAAGGAAAGCAAACAAATTAAATACAAAAACAAATTACCCCCGAGGTCTCAAGTTGTTGTTAAAATACCTGTAAATATTAAAGAAGGTCTTGCTTTAATAAAGGATACTAATATTGATAATGGAATATATATACCTAAATGTTTAGTTAATGTAAAAAATTTTGAAGTAATAACTGTGATGGTTAACAGTACAGACATCGAAATGGATGTTACTTCTTTAAAACCGTTAATTGTAGAAAAAATCGATGAAAATGAAAATGATATAACTAATAATATAAAATCAAATAGGCACTTCGTCAATGAATATGATGAAGCAAACCATGATGATTATAACTCTTTATTGAATGAAAACTTAAAGAAAATAAATTTAAATCATTGTAATGAAGAAGAGAAAAAGTTAATAAAAAATTTATGTTATGAATATAAAGATATTTTTCACTGTGAGGGCATTCCTTGACGTTTACAAATAAAAAAAACATAAAATTAAACTAACAAACGATAACCCAATTTATACAAAACAATATAGGTATCCACAAATACTCAAAGAAGAAGTGAGAAACAAGTAAATCAAATGATTAAAGATGGAATCGTACAACATAGTACGTCTCCTTAATTCTCCTATTTGGATTGTTCCTAAAAAGAAAGACGCTAGTGGCAAGGTTAAGTGGAGGCTGGTGAATGATTTCCGAGCTATTAACGAAATTTCGGTATCGGACAAAACACCCCTCCCACGTATAGATGAAATTTTAGATAAGCTAGGTAGAGCTACATATATGTCGGTAATCGATCTCGCAAGTGGTTTCCACCAAATCGAAATAGAACCTGAAGATGTACCTAAACAGCTTTTTCCACTGAGGATATGCATTTAGAATATAAGAGAATGCCATTTGGGTTAAAAAACGGCCCCGCCACATTTCAACGCGTTATGAACAATGTATTATCTGGTCTTGTTTATAATATATGCATTGTTTATTTAGACGATATTTTAATTTTTTCTGCCTCACTTGAAGAACATATAATTAATCTCAGAAAGGTATTTGATAGACTAAGAGAAAGTAACCTAAAAGTTCAATTAGATAAGAGTGAATTTTTAAAACCAGAGGTTCAATATTTAGGTCATGTAGTAAGTGCAGACGGAGTTAGACCAAATCCAGAAAAAATTAGGGTAATAAAAGAGTGGCCATTGCCAAAAACGAGAACAGAAATAAAAAGTTTCCTAGGTATTTAGGTTATTACAGAAGATTCATTAAAGATTTTGCCAAAATTACTAAACCTATGACAGCTTGTTTGAAGAAAAACGCGAAAATTAGATTCGAAGACAAAGAGTACATTGAATGTTTTGAAATATGTAAAAATATATTAATTAATGACCCTGTTTTACAATACCCGGATTTTAATAAAGAGTTTATTATAACTGCTGACGCTAGCAACTATGCTATCGGCGCGGTTTTATCTCAAGGAGTACCTCCTAATGATAAACCAATAGCATACGCTTCACGTACTTTAAATTCTTCAGAAATAAATTATAGCACAATAGAAAAAGAGTGTCTAGCTATTGTATACGCGTGCAAAACGTTTAGACATTATGTATATGGTCGTAAATTCACAATTTATAGTGACCACCGACCATTAGCTTGGTTATTTAATATAAAAGAACCAAATTCTAAATTAATGAGATGGAAAATAAAATTAGAAGATTATGACTATAAAATATTATATAAAAAGGGAAGCTTAAATACTAATGCTGACAGCTTGTCTAGAATAAAAATCAACGCAATAAGTGATGACAAAGACAACGACGATAACGAATCTTAGCTAACAATGTAGGTGACTCAAAGTTTTCCGCAACTAAATACTTACAAGAATTATGCGAGGAAGCACCCGATCCCTTAGACTTTGATATTGAAAAAATTATAAGTAATCCAAAAACACCGGAAGAAAACTTAGACGAAATTGTTCATCTTCCCTATGATGAAGAAATTGAAGAAAATGCATCCACACAACATACTAATAAAAATGACAAATTAAATGACGGAATACCAATACTGGACGAAATATTAAATAACAAATATCTTCAAATTATTGTAAAGCCTAATATTCATAATAAATTAACATTTTCTAATGAAACATACGAAGATAAACAAATTTATCATATTAAAATACCGCTAGATAACAATGAAGAAATTATTGTAAATTTCCTAAAAACATACACCGTTCCACATTTAACTTATCACTTATATTTTTATAACGACGCTTTATATGAAGACTTTTGTAAGCTTACATTAACAACTTTTCTACCAGTAAGTTAAAACTGATTAAATGTACAAAATTATTAAACACAGTAAAAAATAAAGACGATCAAATTGAATTGACTTTACATTATCACAGAGGTAAAACAAATCACAGAGGTATTACGGAAACATTATCTGCTTTACAACGTACATATTATTGGAAAGCTATGAAAAAGACTGTTACTGATTTAATTAACGTTTGTGAAACTTGCCAAAGAACCAAATATTCCAGGCATAGACCATATGTACCACTAATGTTAACCGAGACAGCTTCTAGGCCTTTTGAAATACTGCATATGGATACTTTTACATTTGACGGAAACAATTACTTGACCTTAGTTGATGCTTTCACTAAATTAGGCCAAGCTATTGAAATAGCAGGGAAAACTCTGTACATGTTTGCAATGCTTTACTAAAATATTTTACATACTATGGTGTCCAGTAAGAGTCATTACAGACCCTGGAACAGAACTAAAAAATGAGGTAAAAAAGATATGCTTAAACTTCATAAAGTGCATGTACATTTCACTACTGCAGGTCATCATGAATCTAACTCTATTGTAGAGAGATTTCACTCTACATTAATAGAACATCTAAGAATATTACAGGAAACATTTCCTAAAGAAAAACAAAATTTAATGAGCTACGCTTTGATAGGTTATAACAGCTCTATACACAGTGCTACTGACTTTACACCATTCGAACTGACATTTGGGCATACGAATCTTAGAAGCCCTAACGAAATTTTTATTCCAAAAGAATTTTTCGAAAAACTATATCGAAAATCATAAAGAAAAATTAGAAGCATTGTATAAGAAAATAGGAAAAAGATAAATAACGATAAAGAAAAAGTAGTTGATAAACATAATACATTAGGTGATAAGAATACAAATTTTCGTGTAGGCCAAGTAGTTTATAAAGATAATCCTAAGAAAAGGAATAAGAAGAATAATAGATTTTTAGGGCCTTATGAAATAGTTGGTATGTTAGATCATAATAAAGTTAAGATTAGAAATAAAGAAACTAAGAAAATATTAATATCCCACATTAAGGAATTAAGAAAACCACCTGTTAATGTTACAGATTCAGCATAGTTATTGTTACATGTTCTGGGAAATCTACCAAGACAAACCTAAACAAAAATCCCGGACTTCTACCAATTAAGCTGGGCACAGCGAAACTAGAAATAGACAAATGGAATTTTATACAGACTTTTAACCTTGACTTTGTGATACAGGAATTTATCAACTTACAGATGTTTTATAACAAGATGAAAGATTCAGCAAATAATACATACTACGTAGAGAAAGATAACGGATTTAAACTAACTGACTTACTACATAATAAAATTACAACACAGATAAAACAATTAAATCCCACTATAAATTTAAGTTTAAAAAATAATACTAATCGAATTAAAAGAGGACTTATTGACGGATTAGGATCTATAATAAAAACTATTACTGGAAATTTAGATCAAACAGATGCTTTAAAATATGACCAAATTATATCAGAATTATCGAATAATCAAAATAACATAAAGTCTATCCTACATTATCAAATGACTTTATTCCAAAACACTACGACTGAGTTCGAAAGAAGTATTAAAACACTAGATAAAAATCAAAAAATAATTGAAGCTATACTTCAACAAGTTATCGATGACGAATCGAACAAATCACTATTTAACCAATTTACCTTTCAGGTCATAATACAACAAATTATGAATCATTTCCAAATATATACGATGCATTAGAAGAGATTGAGGTAGCCATCTCATTTGCGAAATCAAATACATTTCACAACTCTATAATAGATCCTAAAGATTTATTAACAGCTTTATTGCAAGCTCAAGATAAATTAACCTATAGTAAATTTCCTCTAGAGCTCACATTAGAAAATATTTTATTTCTTGAAAACTTAATTAATATTAAAAGTTATAAGAAAGGAAATAACATTGTATTTATCTTAGAAATCCCTTTAGTCGAAAATAAAAACTATGATTATTTTAAATTAATTTCTATTCCTGTGTATGATAATAACACTAACAATTTTACTGCTATAATACCAACAAATAATTATGTTTTATTAAATGATGCACATTTTGCTTTTGCTAGTAAAAATTGTAAAATTATATTTAAGAAAGATTATATTTGTAAAAGAATTACTAACCCTAGATATAAGCTACAGTAATAATTATTGTGAAACTAACTTAATATTAAGAACAAATAAATTTGATTCATGTCATTCTACAAATATTAAAATACATGATACTTATGTTAACAAACTAGATGTAAACAAATGGATTATAGCTTCAAAGAAAATACACGTAACAGAAAATTGTAATAATGAAAAAGATATATATTATTTAGAAGGTACATATATGATAGAACTAAAAGATATGTGCCATTTAAAATTTGATAATCATGTATTACAAACCTATTCAAATGTACAGGTAAAATTAAAAGATATTGATATACCTGATATCAGTCTTCCTTATCATATTAAGCCTCAAGTCAAATTAACTAGAAATAGTTTAGAACCAGTAAATTTAAAATTTGATAATTTTGCAAATGAGTTGTCATATCATAAAGAGATGCTTACTCATTTGTCATCTCCCTTAAATTTTAAGCGAATTGATATTTATAGTAATTCACTTATAACCATATCTTTGATAATTGCAATAATCTATGGTTTGTACCTTTGCTATTCAAAAAGGAATCCAAACCCAGTTGGTTCTAATGATAGTTCAAATTTGGGAACTTCCTCCCCAAATTTGAATCTTAAGGGGGGAGGTGTTATATTCCCTTAATATGCTGAGGTACAGATATTCTGACCTACCTTAATAATGTACACCTCAGCAGCCCTGAGGCTATATAAGCTACTTAAACTTTAAAACATTGTTCATTTCATTTTTAATTTTAACATTGTTATTATGGTGAATCTATGTTAGTTGTGTTAATAAAATAAATTCAGTTTTTAAAAAGTTATTTTGTGTTTGGCTGAACATAACTCGCGGGACACTGTGGTCTAACTCCCCCGAAATAAGGTGTTTTAGATGGGCCTGCCCTAAGTTCATCCTTTCTCCACTAGTGGAACGTCGGTTCACCTTGTACCCATATATAAAATAATTATTTCTTCAATTCCAAGATTAAAATTATTTAAAAGGGTCTTTATCAATGTTAAAAATTGTATTACTTATTTTAAAGGTATAATTTTCATAAAATGTTATAAAAATATAAACGCTGTGTTAATTTTAAGTAGACCTGATATCGTGATAACCATGATTTGTAGACGAACATCAAAATGTTTGTAAACAAACATCAAACCGGGAAATTATAAATTTAATTTACGTCTTCGTTGTCTCATTATAACACAACTTTCGTAACACATGTTATCCTATTTTCTAAAAACATTATCTTATAAACAACTAAAAAATAAAAAAGTTAATGAATAAGATAAAAATTGTCTTGTTTCCTTTTTTTATAAACATAAATAGAAGTCTTCATTTAAAACTGATAACAATAGTGATAAGGGCACAAGGTGAAAACTAGCGCTCGGTGCGGTAGTTGATGCAACTAATCCTTGTTTTTTTCGGAACAACCTAAAACCAGGGAGTTAGACCACTGTGTCCCCCGCCCCGACCCCTACTGTATGAATTTCTACATCACTTTACACAATACTGATGCACATTTAAAATGCTTACAGAGAGGAGAGACAGGGCTGAAACTAGCTCTGTCCTGCCTCAATAACCAAGTCGTTACTTGGGACCTCTGTACAGCCTCTAATGCTAGAACTTATTTAACAGAGACATTCAGAACACTAGTGTTTCAACAATGTCACATTCAGGCACTCCAGGTACAATAAATATTATAAAAATTAAAGCAAATGTTTTGTTTAGCAAAACATGAGCAAAGACATACAAGAATGGACGAGGGCTTGTATGGACATTTAGAGACTTAGAAGCTAAGTTTACTCGAGTAAATATTGATTTGATAGGACCTATGTCACTGTCAGAAGGATTTATTATATCAAATACTACTTAACATGTAAACCGTTAGGTTTATTAAGTAGCCAGAAGCTTTTCTTTTGAAGCATATGAAGGTTGACACAGTTGCAAAAACATTCTATGAAGGCTGGATAGCTTGGCTTGGAACACCACTAACTGCCACAACTATTTAACTGTTAAACCCTGTTTAACCCAACGAAACAAGGTAGACAATTATAATCGCAACTATTCAAAACCTCGAGTCATCATGTGGGAATGGAAAAACCCGCACAACTGCTTACCTCTCCCAAGCTAACGGGTTAATAGAAAGGTGGCACCGATGCTTAAACCCCTGTTAAGTTCCATGTCGTTTCCAAGCATAACAGTTGACTGTTGGGAGCGATTCTGTCCACCTATTTGCATCATGGTTCATTAGTCCGGGTTAACGTATCGTTGCTACCTTTTTATCAAGCTTAGCTTAAGGTTTGTAATTAGTTGTTCGGATACTTTCCATTCTCATAAGATGAACCAAGGATATTTATAGATGTTATTTATTTGTATCCCAACAAAAGATGCGATTCGAATTTTCTCCGAACTGAGATTCATGAAAAGTTCGGAGCAACTTCAGCCGAAACGACAACCGGAACAAAAGTTCCTCAATTGGGAAACTTCCACGACTACGTAAGCCTGCCATTTAAGGATTTAAAAAAACCTTTCCAACCAGAAACAATTGTGTAATAAGTCTTAATGCTACGGCTCAGCTTATAAAACATAAACTGAAAATTTCTTAAGCTAGAAATCGGGAATTTTAAGGAAAATTTGCTAGGCTTGCGGATCTTAGAGGCAGAATTTTAAATTCTCACCTTCCTCGGAACAAATAGCAAATGAAACATGAGATTAAAATGTTTTTCTTTACTTTGGCAATATTTTCTGTCTAACTCCGCTCGGCAGAAAATACCCTTAACACTCCAGAAAAGAAAAAAATTGTCTCCAGTATCTAGAAACACAACATACTATTATATTATACTCTTTGATAATATCAACTTCTAGTGTTCATTACGAAGTGTAATATCATTGCACTGCAATGATTGCATGTGTTTTATACAGACAATCAGTACTGTTGTTAAACATTAATAATAATGTCCGTTTAGAGCTTTGCGGCTCATCGGTAATGACTCAGACAGATATAATTAGTACGTTCACACATACTCTAGATCCGCGGATCGTATAGAATACGTATACAATACGGTCAACTAACTTTACGGTTCTTGCAGCGTATTTGTTTAGTCGATCGAGTGATAACTGATCCCGCCAAAACATGGCGTCTTTTATAGTGAAGGTTCACTTTTGGTTATAAGGAAGTTTAAAACAAAAAATATATATTTAATTAAATTGTGATTTCTTAGCGTAATAATAAAGTTACACTAAAAAAATAATATTCCAAAAGTTATTTGATCAAAAACGGTAATATAGAAGTGAAATAAAGTGAAATAAAAGTTGGACGAGAAGGTTATCCGTTAAATACGATCGTCTCTAAAGGTACATACAGCGTATCGGGGGATCCATTTAGATTCCATCTCCCTAGTTCTAGCGTATGGGATCGGATCCGCTTCGCATGGTTCATACAGCTTAAATTACCGTATTAAGAGATCGTACTCTATACGATACGCGGATCTAAAGTGCGTGTGAACGTACTAAATGTTATCCTAGACTAGCGTGGAGTCAAAGGTTATCAATTTAACAACCTCAACCACACAGGTTGTAACCAAATGCTTTAGAAAAAAATACAATACAATTTAATGGCCTCGCAGCCATTGAAATTTTCACACTTTTAGGCTCAAAAGGAGTCCCTTGTCCATTGAATGTTGTTTTGACATATCTTTGTCAAGTTTTTATAATATATACTTACATACATACATACATACATACATACATACATACATACATATATATATATATATATATAATATATATATATATATATATATATATATATATATATATATATATAAAACATGTATGTATGTATAATTGTCTCTCTCCATCTGTTGAGGAGCCTTATATCACAGTACAACTTTACAAGGAACAATCAGTTCTAACTTTGAGCCAATTTCTATAATACTTATATTATTATTTACCACATATGGTAAAACACATATATGATGCATTTACATTTGCGTCAACATTTTTTAGCAAATAGAGTTAGAGGACCATTTGAATATGAAGGAACCTCTCCTCATACTTTTAGGCTTCCATGCTTAAATAAACTATGTCAATCCCAGTATTATATTAAAAATATTTTTCAAATAAATTAAATAAGAAAATAATTATTCACAATAAATAACAGTCTTAAAAATTAATAGAAATAAATAAATTTCTTTGTTTACTAGTGGAAGGCAATGAGAAAATTAACTAGAAGGGCCTTGCTTGCTAAACATCGCCTTCAGCTTAATATGGTTCTATAATATTACAGTATAGTCAGGACTACAAACCTCAGACCACAATGCCACGAGAATATAGTGAGGACTATATGGCCCAGTCCACAATGCCAAGGGAGATCTAATGCTATCTAGATAGTGTCAGTAATAATATATACGCACATAATTACGTGTGTAGTGAGTTAAGTTTTTAGTGTGGTTACGATCAACACGTACAAAAGGTTTAAACTTTAACATGACTATTGATAAGAAACCAAATCATTGTGCAGTAGAAGTAAGGTCTGAGCTTATACTTAGATGCTTATTCTGCACAGTTATACAAAGTTATAAATATTTAAATTTGTACAAATTGTTCAACCTCATATTGCTTTAATCTGTGGCTAGGGGAACTATCCAACTCTAAGTATCCCTATTCTCTGTTTCCATTTCAATTCTTCAACGAACTGAAGGCGAACGTCGTCCGCCTTGAGGACGACGTTCTTGCTCAGGTAAGAACGAAGGGACGTTCTTGCTCAGGGTAGTTTATGCTTCTTAGTCGAACAATAGTAAGAATTACATTTCTACTGGTCGGTTGATTTTCCAGGAATTTACACAGGAAGTGTAAACATGTTAAGGATTAGCACGAGCTGAGCTTCACATGATTGACCAAAATGTTGTGGGGGACTGAGTAAGCAAGTGCAAGTATTCTTTGTACAAGCTGGATAAACAGACGCGCTTTCTTTGAAAAATCTTGGAAAATTGACAGAGCAGTAGAAGTGTTATTGATACTATTATTCGAATATGAAATATCAAACAAATACCTAAGCCAGAACAGGATTCCTAAACAAGCCAACAAGCATTATAAACGAAATTCACCAGTCTTGCGGACCACCAAGCCAGAATTTCATAGTAGAATTTAATTCATGTCTCCATGTTAATAATCTAGATTTAATTATCGGTATTTAATTATTTATATGTATTTACAGAAGTTAACTGTTATTGATTTATAAAGGTATACGTTTTAATTACACCGAACTAAAATTACTTTAAAACTTAATTCTTTCCAAAATTGTCAGGGGTCCACCTGAGGATCGAAAAAGTACTTAACACGACTATTGAAACAAGAGTCGACGACTGCTTCAACCAATGGAGATGTATAAAATATTTTTAAAAAATAATTATAGAAGATAATAATTGTCTTTTTTAACCATCGATGTTACCCTGTGGACAATGTGAACGGCCTATAAGTCAACTCAACTACAACTAACAGTTCTCCTGCTTTCAATATGGTGCCAAGAACACAGAACTCCTGTTTTTAACAGGTACTTTTATTTCCAAAGTGGACCGGTTCTCTTGTGTCTGACAACATTGCTATACTGGGAAACATTTAGAACCATCCAATGGTTAGTATTTGCCATCGCCATCGTATTGTGCTGCAAGACTGGAAGTACAGCAAACAAAGCCATAAGGCGGGAATAAACGTCATAACGTGACGCAACTCGTGCTGTATGTGCCACGGCAATGGCCACGTCGTTGCTGGTGATGTCCAGTGCTCTGATCACAGTGTACCCTGTAAATCCGCAGGACAGGGTAAAAAGACATTACGTGGTCTGCTTGGTACCGAACTCGTGCAGTAAGTGCCACGCCATGGCTACGTCGGCTGCCCAGTGCTCCGATCACAGCTTCCTGTGTGTACCCTGCAAAACCACGGGGTGGAGAGAAGAGTCATTACGTAGTCTGCTTGGTACCGAACTCGTGCAGTATATCCCACGCCATGGCCACGTCGTTGCGAGTGATGCCTAGTGCTCTGATGACAGCTTCCTGTGTGTACCCTGCAAAAAAACATCATGTCATCAAACTATCTGCTCAAATATTGAGCAAAAAACTCAATCGGATTCAAAGCCTCGACATTTAAAGAAATACCTTCATAATCTCTTACCCCTGAATCCTGTGTCTGTTGCGAGCAGAATCAGAGTCCAGCCAAATCGCACCGGTTTCTGCAAACCGGTTGTGATAATATTTGCAGTTGGCTAAGCCAGTAAAACTATGCTCAGTCTAGTATATGTATTAAAGATATCTATAGCATTTCACAATCTACTCAGAAGTCAAACTCTTTGGAGTGAGAACTTGTTTGCATTTCTTAATAAGTGTAACAAGAACTTGACGAGGTACCCATATAATTCGGTATTCCATGAGCACTCTATTTTGCAAAATAGAGAATACACTTTGGCATCAATTATAGTGCTGGTGGGAGTATTTCACAATTCAGCAATCAACTATAATGGCAAACAGTATTTCTGCCGAATGCCAAAGATAGAGTGAGTTGTGGACTAAGTATTACACAGCGAATACTTAAGTTACACTCTTGTAACTTGTGAGTAGATGCGTACCTTGAGAGGTGAGTCTGTTGACATGGTCTATGTTGAGATTCTCGTAGGGATGCGGTGTGTTGGGTTCGGGGGAGAGCCGCTGTACATTGCTGTGGGTCGAGCAGCTGCTAGCATTGGACTCAACACTGCTTCCCCGGCTTGGACTCGCGCGCACCTCCACCATCAACCTGTAACACCGTGCATAATTGTTTAAGGGTCGAAACCTAACCTAGTCCTCATAAACCCTTATAGAAGCCTTGATGATTCCTTTAAGATCCCTTAAGGAAGCCTACAATTTGTTAAAAATGAAATTATTATAACACTTACATTTATTTGTTAAGGAGTCCTTAAAGGTTTTGTATGGCTTCCTGTAGGATCCCGTAAGGGTTCCAAATGGATTTATAAAAGATTCCTTAGTGGGTTCTTTTTGCCAATTTTTAAGTGTTACTTGGTAAATTTGAAGTACTATTTCACTGCAATGTTACAATACTTCGGATGATAAGGAAAATACTTACTTGTGCTCAGGTAGAGGGGACCGAAGGGGGGTCATTGTGGTGAACTCGATGACCGTAGACGTGCCGTAGACTGGCTTCACCAACGTCAGTTTACCTAATCACACACATATAACTCTATTAGTTGCTATACCCATGATGCATGTCCATCCTATATTTACTAACTGGATACAGCAGGGTAAACAGATACACACTTAAATCTATTCAACAAGAATTTAGTGGACGACATTCTTCCTATATCAGCTATATTCCAAAATCTACTATCGTAAACCCTAAATTTACAGCTCGGTGGTAAATACCCAGATGCAGTAAATACTCCAAGTACAACTTGGTATAAATACCGACGTGCACTAACTTGTAGAGATGACTACCTAGGTCAGAAAGTGGCAAAATAGGGAGATATAAGGGGTTGATATCGCTTACATATCTCCATGTAAACATCAGTACCGTACAAGAGCAAGTACCTCATGTTTCTAGTTAATTAGAAGTAAGTGGCATGCTGCTAAAATATTAGCAAACTTCCAAATGTAAAAGTCTAAAAACGTGAATTGTTTACATAACAAATTGTAATTTGACTTCGTTTGTATGTCGCGCTTATAATGTAATAGTAAATGCGTACTTCATTTCAGTCTAATCTAATAACGTTTAGAAGTTTTATGCTGGAACCTAACAAATGATCTTTACACATTGTACAAAAACTGCCTAAGTATTACAATTACATATAGATTTTTTTATTTCAACATCTAACTCTTCAAGTGTACTAACCAGGTAATATGAAGGTGTTCTCATAGCTGGGCTCCTCGGATATGTTGGCGAGGTCAGACTGGTGTCCAGCACTGTGGGGTCCGGCACTGTGCCGCCTCGTCACTTGCTCGGCCGGCGGCGCTGAGGGCGGAAATGCAGGGGTGGTTTGGGACTTGGAAGGGCCGGGGCATGTGGCCACCCCCAGACTGGGACAAGATTGGAACAACCGCGCCTCCACCATGTTGTAGCGGCACTCTGAAACAGCACTCTTTCGCATTACAAGTCTACCTGCTAGTGCTCGTGTGCTAATACACTAGGATGTAAATCCTAGTGTATTAGCTAGACCTGGATATCCGAAAAAGATCTAGATTTTGCGCCGGTATATCTGGGAGATGTCCGGCAAATAGATGACTTTTGTATGATCCAATGGATAGCCAGCTAGATCAATTCAGGACCAAGTCTGGATCTTAAATGGATCATCTTGTAATAATTGGATATCTTCTTAGGATGTATGTGAGAGATCTTGATACACTCAGGATATCTATGGGATGTCTAGCTATCCTCTGGATATCTATGGGATACAGTAGGGAGATCCAAGGGATGGAAATAGATCCAAAATAGATCTTGACCTACATCACTATATCTGCTCCAAGTTATTCAATGAAGGTGCAAAATGAGTTATGGAGAAAACATACGTAATACTCAGTGTTACCTGGTTGGTTTGAGTGGGGCGTGGCGGAGGCGGGGGCAGATGATACAGTGGTTGGAGAAGTGGGAGGCGGCGGCGCATCTTCTTTGGGAACCAGTAGTTGACTATAATCTAATATACTACTACTACTGCTGCAACAGACAATCAAATATATACTGACGTAAATTGAAAGTAAAATTAGAAAACAAAGAGAGTTCTAGGTTCCAGGATTGCGACCTGAACTCATTTATGAGGAAATATCAGGGCTTTGCTACAGTTTGCTTATAAAAATCATCGCCGAGACTGTTTCAGAACAGCAGAAAATGAAGAGAACTGGTTGAGGTCCCAGGATTAAAACAAAATTTCCTCATGATACGGCACCGAAAGCGCTGTGCATCGTTCACAGACTGAGAAGTCAATCTTAGTACCGAAGAGGACCGTGTATCTTTTACACTCGGAGCACATACCGTAATGAGAGGCTACATGAGTGTATGCCGATCTCCCAAGCAAGAATGCTACAGTCACCAAGGGTTATAACTTTCCCTACTTCTGGTTGGAACGCTTAGCAGCACACTCCAACCAGCTGACTCGACAGTCAAGGCGAGAAAGTTAAGACGATGAAAAACAAGGGAGTTTTCACTCTTCAATGCCGTCATCGACAATAGCTTGTTCAGTTTTTCCTGACTTGACGAAGAGAGAGAGTTAAGGTGGCAGCGTAGCAAGAGAAGAGCTCGTAAGCAGACTTAATTTGTGAGTGTAACGGTATTACTCAAGAGACTATTTGAGGTCTGACGATATGACGACTCAAGAAATAAGACAAATGAATCAAGACAATCGACTAATATACATAGAACTAAGCCAAAAATCTCTCTCTTCTGATTGGTCCAACTGAACATCTCAAACTCTGCCTGCGTTAAAATCAAGCGTTACATTCTATAATTATTTTCAAAGAAGTGTTTCATTAGAACACTTTAAACTGCGAATCTAATTAAGAGAGAGCAAACCTACAACGCATGGAATGCTATCTAACGTGTGTCTTCCAATAAGTTTGCGGACTGTTCAAGGTATCTGCACAGGTTGATCCATAGACTGTTCAATGTATCTGCACAGGTTGATCCATGGACTGTTCATGGTATCTGCACAGGTTGATTCATGGACTGTTCAAGGTATCTGCACAGGTTGAGCCATGGACTGTTCAAGGTATCTGCACAGGTTGAGCCATGGACTGTTCAAGGTATCTGCTCAGGTTGAGCCATGGACTGTTCATGGTATCTGTGCAGGTTGATCCATGGACTATTCATGGTATCTGCACAGGTTGATCCCTGGTTCTTGTTACAGGGAAGTTTGTCTATATAATTTGGAAAAGACAGATCAAAATATAGTTTTAAGAATAGTCGATTAAGGAATCATGGAATGAGAAAATTGATACAACTAAGAGAAATGTTTTTGACCCAATAAACGGATTCGGTGAAGACAGTGATCTGTTTCGTAGATTATCTTTGTTCTGGGTATTTATAATTTTTCATGAATCTGTAAGATTTTTGTAAATTTGATAAATTTCAAAAGGCGGATCAGATTTGTGAATTTGTTTAAGAATTCTATGTTCAAAATGGTCAATGGGCATTCTAGTGATACTAGAGTCTCAAAAATGGCGCATCATCCCAAGAGGAATGTTATAAACCGTTCTTCCCTCCCTCACCGAAGTCAAAGGAATTGATTATAATTAATTTCAGTACTATACTCCCTAGACTAACATTTTAGGTTTCAAATAAAGGCTTTTCTAATCGAGTGTTAAGTTACCTGGTTGAAGGTACTGGTGAAGGTTTCCTGGGAGGTACTGGGGGCGGGGTAGATCCGGACGGCGCCGCCCCCAGTCTTCTGGTCATGAGGGGAGAGGCGCGTGGACTCACCAGCGGACTCCTTCCGCACTGCAACCAAAAACAATCGTTATCGGTGTTATAGCTATATCCATGGACTTGCTTCTTGTAACTGATTTGCTTGTCTCATAATGAAAGGCACATGAAATTAAGGGACGGCAAAAGCTGTAAGCCGATGAAGAAGCCTAGAGGGTTGACTTAGAACTCTGCAGGCGGCAACACAAGCAGAATTTAATGGTTCGGATATTCGTGCATTAGACACAACATGTACAATTTTTATTTTCAATAAACTAATACAAAATAATTTAAAACAATTTAATACTTGAACTTGAGTAGTAATTCGTTATCTTGTCTTGTTTTAACTAGATAATATTAGCCTATTGACCTAGCGACGTTACGTAGCTCTATTTTTCACGGAACAATTCTATTTACTTTAAACACGAATAATACCCTGTTTGGACACTTATCGCTGAACGCCAAAGGAGAGGGAGGTTCTTCAGTTTTACTAGAAGAACTAATATATAAAGAGACCATTAGTCCGATTTGACATACCTTAGTACCTTCATACATCGTGTTCATAGCAATTTCAAGTTAGTGTTCATACCAACTTCAAGCCTCAACGACAAATAGTGGCCTGAGGTTATGGTCTCAATTAAATTCTCCGCTATCTAGCGGCAGTAAATAAAATATTGTGTGTAACACGACAGGAAAAGAATTTACTGACCCATGTCTTTCTTTCTTACCAATGTTATAATTCTGTAGAATTATAACATTCTACAGAAAACAGTATATTCCTGCCAAAGGAATTTCGAAAGTTACTGTCTCTCCTTTGGCAGGAAATAGTAGTAGTAGTAGTAGTAATAGGGTGGGGTGGCAAAGGCAGGCAAATAGGCCACGTTGTTGGGCCCTTCTTGCCAGTCCCGATTCCTTAGCCTACGTCACCTCTACCAAGAATCTCTAGGAAAGGTTGATACATTGTAGGATATCTCTCCAACTAAGAGAAGAAAGCTCCTCTTCATACAAGAGGCCTACGCCAAATATGCGGGTGCGAAGAGTGGTATAGGCCTCACACTCTGCAAGCAGGTGGAAGGCTGTCTCCTCATAATGCTCACACATGGGACAGGGTTCTGGTCCAATGAATGGGGTTTCTACTCCCAGTCAGCAAGTTTATCTGCTTCCTCATTACCCACGACACCCATATGGCCTGGAACCCACTTAAGTTCAACAGTTTTACTCTCTGCCAAGAGGGACAAGTGAGCTCTACATTCTTGAACAAGGGCAGAGGAGCTACTAGATTGGAAGTAAGGGCTTTTATTGCAGCCTGACTATCAATGCAGATTATAATGGAAATCTCATTACCTTCTCGCACTACTGGAAGGGTTGCAACCATGAAATAGCATTGACCTCTGCTTGGAACACAGTAGCATGAAGCCCAAGAGAGTAACTTAGTTCTAAATAATATTTAGGATTATAGACCCCTGAACCAGTGGCCCTCTCTGCCTTTCTTAGAGCCATCTGCGAAACAAGTTTGTTCGTGCTCTGCGTCTTTCATTGTGGGTTCAGACCAGTAGGTTCTAGAAGGTATAACACTGCAAATATGGCTACTTCGCCAACACTCTCTCTGGGGTTGGCTTCCCAACTGCGTAACGAAGTAGCCAGCCTTACCTACCAAAAGTAGGTAAGACGTTTTCTGTAAGTTATTACAGATCAGGAGCTGCTACTTTTCTGCCTATAAATAGTAACTTAATGAATCATTTTCCCACCGAGGGGAGATAAAAATAAATATTAGGTTCTCCTTGTTAGAGGAACCTGCGCTGGAATAGAATGGCAGAAAATCAGTACTAACAAGAGTAGAGAGAATGAAGATAGAATGAGGCGCTTACTTACCCTGAGATCTGGATCGCATCTAAGAGATAGAGATGACAGGGCGTGTATACTGGAAGCAGCGTGATTCCACCCGATCTCCTACACACACAGAGATACGGCATTACATTAAAAATACCCTGTACTTAGTTTAAATAGTGTTAATACGAGTGTAATCAAAGTGGACACGGTGTGTCTTTACCGGGAATTAACGCGGCCTTTCCCAGAACTTATATTAAATTTTATATCTATAGATACTTAGACTGGTTTAGACCGCAACCCATACTCGACTAGAAAATTCATAGTAATCAAATAGCCACTGAGTAACTCTCTAGCAGTTGAGCTGAGCAATTATTTGTCTATAAGTCTATGTAGCTGCTATGGAATAATACTGAGTAACTCTCTAGTAATTGAGCTGGGCAATTATTTGTCTATAAGTCTGTGTAGCTGCTATGGAATAATACTGAGTAACTCTCTAGCAGTTGAGCTGAGCAATTATTTGTCTATAAGTCTGTGTAGCTGCTGCGGAATAATACGACGCCATACACTACAAGAGTGTATGTACTTCTCTCGCCATCCTATCGGTACTTGGCCATTAAAATTAATTTAGAGGTTAAAAGCACAAAGTTTGTGTATTTTAGTTCTCTGGATAAATTACAACTGGTCTGTTTATCAGGATGAAGGTAAAACAATTAGAATTTCTAAAATCGGCTAAGGATTTGTTTGTAAATATCAATTATTTGTATTATATAAGTGTCGGGTAAGTTAGATAACTATTCCCACATAACAAAGCGTAACATTGCTACTCTGAGCGTTCAGAGAAGCAATAGGAATAGGAATTGGCAGAGTAGCCTCTATTCAGAGTGGAGCCCTTAATATGATTACGCATACTCAACATTTTTATTATTTTTGGAATAAGTGGTTCCCTGCGGGTCATGTTTCTAAACATGAAGTAAATTTTTATCAAAGCTGATAAAATTGCCAATAAAATCGAAGAACTACGATCAAAGTTATGGCTCTTTCAGAAACACAAAAAAATGGTTAATTTATGCCAACTAATCGAATTTCTTTGAAAAAATAGCTTCTTATGAATTTTTTGGCCATTTAACAAATGTCATGACTTTAGTTGTAGTCCGAGTTTCACGGGAAAACACTCATTTGATAGAAAATTTTATCATCTCTAAAATATAATCTCTTCATGTTTTGCTCACGACCCACAGGTAACCACTAATTGCAATAAAACTGGAAATTGTGCCATTTTATAATATTTTGAGTCTGCCTATCACTAGGCTTTTCTTTAATAATTTATATTAACAGATAACTGAGCAGTGGAGTAAACACAGCTAACAAATAACAACACCAAAATCTCTCCACAAAACCTTTATTAAACCTTTATTACTTTGTATTCGAAAATGATTATTACGAAGGCTCTGGCTTAGCCATGGGTTCGCCTTTGTCTTGTTTATGCGCAGAAGTCTTCTTGGATTACTTTTTTAAGACTTTTGTTAAACGGAATAATTATTACCGAAAATATGTTAGAGCTTGGGTAAGGTATGTGGACGATGTTTTTGTTGTTTGGATGGGGGGCGTAGACAAGTTATTACGGTATGTTGATTACATCAGTTCCAAATACGAAGGTATTAAATTTACTTGTGAACTTGAAAAAGAAGCCTCTATAAACTATCTCGACCTGACCGTAGTTAGAAAAGACAATAAGCTTACTTTTACTATTTTCCGTAAGCCCACAACAACTAACACAGTTATCCATGCTACGTCACAACATTCATGGTCTCATAAGATGGCGGCATTCCATGCTTACGTTAACCGTTTGCTAAACACACCGTTGGAACCGGATGCCTACCAACAGGAGTATATCACAATTAAAAGTATAGCTAAAGCCAACGGTTATAGGGATAGCATCGTTGATCACATCATCCAACGAAAACAAAGGAAACTGGCGATGCAACTGATATACCCTAACGATGAAATTGGTTTGTTTAGCCCATGGCGCGCTGTACCTTACATAGGCCCCGTCTCGGACAAGATTGTAATATTTTTGAAAAAGAGAAGATTAACGTGGCGTTTCGTAAAACATCCGCCTCCGTAGTCACATCTCTAAGTGTAAAGATCAAGTCGAGTCCCTAGACAAGAATGGAGTTTATTCTCTTAAATGTGGTATTGCGGGAGTACTTACGTAGGTCAGACAGGTAGGCGTTCCGTACCAGATTTCTGAGCACGAAGCCTTACAATCTAGCAATTTTTATCGCCATTTAATTGAGGAAAACCATAGAGAACGCCCCCATGAAGTAGCCTTCTTACATTACATTTCGAAAGGGGGTCCTATGTCAGCTCTCGAAAATTTGGAGATACTTCGTAATGTTGAGAGAATGGTGATAAAGCGCTGAACAAGAAAGGTGAAAGTGGGAGTACGTCTGTTGTTGTTAGGCCTCTGGTTTACGCGCCCGCCCGCCAGTCCGCTATATGACTCTGCCTAAAAAGTCAGACTAGGATCTCCTTCTTCAACTCTCCGGTAATTCTATATTTATTGTGATGTTTTTGTATTTTAACTTTTAACTTTTTATTTTTGACACCTCTAATTTATTTATTTTTTTTTATTTTTATTTTTAAGTTTATCTTTATTATTACGTAGTTTTTATATTTTTACTATATTATATTATGTATTTAGTTCATTTCTTTAATATTTGTTGGATAGGCACTGATGATGATGTGAGGTCGAAAGCCGGCTCTGGTTTTAATAAAGGTTTTGTGGAGAGATTTTGGTGTTGTTATTTGTTAATAATTTATGTTATATTTTTAGAGAAAATTGATTTGAAGTAGAACAAAATGAGTCACATTTTCAGGCCTGGCTTTTGGACCATTGCAAGTCCTGCTCTTTTAATTACCAAACCAGTTTCGCACAGGTTCGGTTTAAGCTTCTTGGTCGGGGCAGAAGCACTTTCAGTTGTTTGTAATTTTCTTATCAAAGGAAAGGCGAACTATCGTTCCGAACTGTTCGCCTTTGCCTAATCAATATGGTTCGTGTCCTCCCCAAGATTGATTTATATACGCATAGCTGTTTACAAAAATTCATAGTAGCAGTTGTGGTAGGTCGATACCTTCTTACCCTTAGGATAATACTATATATAGAAGGAGCATTACTGATAATGCGAATGGCGGTTCACTGGTGCACTTAAGTAATGCTGCCACCGTAAAAATATACAATTTTCTAAAAACAAATTGGCAATACTTCCGGTTGCTGAATTATTATGTTCAATTATTAATTAATGATTGATTATTCATAAATACTAATATAAATATCGGTGCATTACAACAAAGCATTTTAAATTGTAGTTTAACGTATTTATTAAAATTATTTTAAAAGTAGTCCTCGTCAACTAAATGTAGATTCTTGTATTCCGCCACCCATTTGCCATCTAAGACCGGGTTTTTTAAATACTCAGCAGGAGTTTTAAGTTATTATATTTGTTCTATACGATCTTTCTTCATTAATAGATATGTATGGCCCATATTTAAAATAATGTTTTGTTATCAGGTTGGCAGTATTACTTAAGAGCACCACCAGTCAACCGGCTTTCGTATTATAAGTGGAATTACATTGTGTTTATGGTCCTGTGATCCTTCTATATATAGTATTATTCTAAGTTCTTACCTGTCGTTTCAGCTGTCAAAGCTGTCATTCTCATATTTGCCATACACATGTTGTTTATATATAGAGATGCATTCGTGCCAGATATCATTATTAGAATCATTTTTAACAATTTTTAAAAAACGTGTACCTACCAAAGCACTATTTTTGCATTTATTTAAAGTTGAGTTAATGGCAAAGTTAACTAAATATGCTTAATTCACATTGAATTAATTAATGGAAAACAATAAAACGTTTTCTTTTGGAAAATAAAGAAAAAATAACTTACAAGTCGAAGTTTACTGACGGCCGAGTAATAGCATAAGCACGTAAATTAAGCAACAACTGTATATTGCTGAGTAATATACAGCATTTACCGTATATTGGTGAGTATTATACAGCAATTACTGTATATTGCTGAGTATTATACAACAATTACTGTATATTGGTGAGTATTATACAGCAAGTACTGTATATTGCTGAGTAATACATAGCAATTACTGTATATTGCTGAGCGAGTAATCAATTTTCCAGCGCTGATTTTTTGTCATTTACATGTTATCAGCGCTTAAACTTAGAGTCTTCACTTTTTTACCTAGACAGTTGTACCTATCTGGAAAACGCATGTTTGTCCAGTGTCGTAGAAGATTTCAAATAATTTAGGAACATTTAAATTTCATTAGTTTGATTTTGAATACATGACATTATTAGTGAAGTAAAAAACAAGTATGCAAAGTTCTATTTTATTACGGTTAGTCCAAGCACGGTTTTAGCTATATTACGTTTGTTACGTAGCATCGATCGTGATCAGGAGGTGGATGGGTGACCACTGTCCTTCCTAACTGAGATGGAACGAAGCGAGTACAAAGATATACTAAACTATAGTTTTCAATATTGCAAGGAGAAGAGAAGCGAGTCCGATAGTACCTACCCGATACCCGATAATTTATCTCTTTACAGGTTATCATAGAATGTAGGGAATTTCTATTGAGAAAAATGATGGATTTCCTCTCTGTTTTTATTACTAAACAACAGTTAATTGGTAGATGCTTGCAGGGGCCATTAAGGGTGAGGGCGGCAGCCCTCCTTGGGCCTCTCAGCCAAAAATAAACTTAAAGAAAAAACAATAAAAATTAAATAAATGATTAAAATATTTAATATTTGATATATTCATAACACAAGATTCAAAAGGGCCCAATACTCTAAGGTGGGGCCTAAACAGCTTCTAGAGACAAGTGTTCTAAAGTGCTTAAAAATATTCTCCATTTGTTACCTTAATTTAGGTCCTTTAAGGCTCCCATTCTTTATACTTGGACCTTTAAAAGTCCCAAACGGAAGACTAGGGCCTCAAGGGGCCCTTAAAGACTTGATGAGAGCCCTAGAGCTACAAAAGTACGCTAAAGATTAAACATAAAATAGTTTAGTTGAAAATTTCATTTAAATGAATAAACGTAGGTTTTACTTAAATTTATTTTATACTTATTTATTTAATTTAATTAAGTTTAATATAAGTTATTTAAATAAAATATTATGATTTAATTTTATTTTATTATAAGTGAAATTAAAATAAAATTAATGAATCAATTTAAATTTTATTAATAAAATTATCACTAATCACAATCTAAATTTTATTCATTTATTCAAAAAATAAATTAATTAAATAATCATAATACTAGAATAGTTAAAAATAGGCCCCTCTGAGAAGCATTATAGGACCCCCCTCCTCCTTTAGGCCCCTTAACTCTCCTCGGGCATTTTTTGGCTCAGTCCGCCACTGGATGCATGTTTCATGTTAAAGGAAGCAGGCGGTGTGATCTATGAACTGAGTTCAGTTTTGTAGAGCATTGTGTTTCTATCCATGATGTCCTACATCCCTGAAGATGCCTCCCACAGTGGAAGCGAAACGTCGGATTCTTCATCTACATTGACGCGGTCACCACCGGAAGACCTAAATCTTCATGACAATAACCGCGGAAGCCAACACAGTTTATTATTGTAGTGTCAATTCTAATGAATATTTCTGGGTTTTTTAAGACCGGGGGTATAAACCAGAGCATTAGGAAATTAAAAAGAAGACCTCCAGTCCCATTTACTCCTGAACAAGTCTACTGACTCGCAGAAAGTTATCAACTTGTTTAGAGGTAGTTCTACAAGTTTCTCTCGGCCAGACCAAAGGTCTGCCACCTAAGATACGTCAATGCAGGACAAGTGCTTAATATTTATTGAAGGAGTTTCCTCGTCCTCCTCACATTGCCTGCATTTAGGACTAACTGCCAATCCCATCAGATTTAAATGACGGTTAAGCCGACTGTGACCCGTAAGAACACCAGTTATTTAGTGGCGAGTGCTTCTTTTCAGGGCTAAAATTGACCTGGTAAGCCTTTTAGACGGTCATCCGATAAGCAGCTTGGACTGTCTCATCCCAGTAGAATGATTCGACAGGGTTCTAAAGTCTCAATGCATATAGTCCTTAAAGCTGTCTTTACAATACAGCGAGCAACACCTACTACAGGCTCTGGAGGGGAGGGTATTGAACTGGACCCCAACATGGCTACCTGGTCAGCCTGCTTAACACCAACATGGCTACCTGATCAGCCTGCTCAACACCAACATCACAGTTTCCTGGGTCTATCAATAGGACACTAACGAGGTCCATGTATCATGGGTATAATAGTATAACCTGGTTAGTCTGTTGCAGAATATTGAGGGAGTCAATATATTCCTGGACGAGCTTTTACAAGCTGTCAAAGCTTTCATGATAGCTTGGCTCTCAGTAGAGATATTAATCTGTGATCTCTCGAAAATTTAACTCAGTAAAGACAGACAGCATGCTAAAAACCTCAGTTTGAAAAACTGAGGCATATAAAGGTAAAACTTGGGTTACTTTAAATAGAGATTTTAACGGTAAATGAGTTTATAATACAGTTATAGGGGCTGTTTTAAAAACCTACACCAAATTTTGCGTGATTTACTAATATCTGTTAATTTTTTGCCAGATTTATGGCTGGTCATACAAAAGGTAAGCAAATACCAGAAATACTATGCTCACAGTTAGACTTGTCAAGCATTACCGTTTAGATTTCTGTGAACTCCAATTGGTAATGCTGGGGAAAATAACGGCATTATAGTGCCCTTGCCTTGGGAATATCTAGAATTTAATACAAGTTCTAGGACAAGGCGTGCTTCTAATTAAATTTCTAAGCATTTTTATTCAGTGTTCCATACAGTGCTACAGTTAAACAGTTTTAGATTTCTAAGGGTATCGCGGGAAAACTTGGAAAGTGCCGGGTAAACAAATAATTGGTTATCTGAACTGCTAGAGGATGACTTGGTGGAGTTAGAGACAAATTTATAAGGATTTCTTCACATAACTGAAATAATCAGGGATACCAACCTATGTATGGAGTGCCAACTATAGAGCAAAGTAATGACAAGAACTCTCCCAGGGCAACATTATCAAGTTCAAAGACAAACAAGGACAATAAAAACGTAGTCTCGACATCACGATGTCTCGACACTATATAACGTCGACATTTTTCGTGGTAGGATTTTACGTTGTATCGACACTTTAACTGAATCATGTGTCGATGTTACATCGTGTCGATACAACATAGAATCCTGCCATAGTAAAAATTTTAAAAATACGAATATGGAAATAGTAAATTTCCTGTCCATATGGGGTACTGACACTACAAAGCCTCTACACTATCATAGTTGTCGATCTTACGTAGCATCAGGACAGGGGTGTCAGGTGACTAATTTCTGTCCTGTACAAGCTCTACGTTACATGGACCATAGAGATATTATTACTAGAGAGGCGAGAGGCCCTATAGGTTAAATTTTAAAACATGGAAAAAGTAACCTGACCATCTTCGCTATAAACATAATCAAATAATCAGTACAAAATTACAATAACTTGTATAGTAAAACGTTAAAAATAAAATTCAAAACTCAAACAATTTGCGGGAAACCGAAATCAATTTATTAATTATAACATTAACGTACTATTGAAGGAGGTTTCGATGAGGTTACACAGAGCCCCTGAGAGCCCCAAAAAGATGTATTTAGATAGGCTATGCTCCATCTAGTACATCTCTATGATATGACATCGACACATGGCATGGTTTAACGATGACAAGACATTACGATGTCGAGACATCGTGACAATGCTCTGGTTTATACCCCCGGTCTTAAAAAACTCCAGAAATACTCATGATGTCTCGACACAAAAAAGCGTCGTCACTTTTCACATGACACCCCTGTCCTGATTATATGTAAGATCGACACCTATAATTGCGTCCAGGCTTTATAGTGTCGGTACCCAGTAGGGTCTGGAAATATTTATTTTTAATATTTTTTTTACCCCGGCAGGATTCTTCGTTGTATCAGCACGACGTAACATCGACACATGAGTCAGTTAAAGTGTCGAGGTTATCAAGTGTCGATACAAACGAATATTGAGACCAAGGAAAAGTGTCGACGTTATTTAGTGTCGAGACATCGTCATGTCCAGACTACGATACGGCACCAGTGTGATGCTTTTTACAAGCCTACCAACTTAGAATACTACTATATATAGAAGGAGCACTACTGATAACACGAAAGGCGATTCACTGGTGCACCTAAGTAATGCTGCCACCCTAACAATATACAATTTTCTAAAAAAAAATTGGCAATACTTCCGGTTGCTGAATTATTATGTTCTATTATTAATTAATGATTGATTATTCATAAAATACTAATATAAATATCGGTGCGTTACAATATTTAAAGCATTTTAAATTGTAGTTTAACGTATTTATTAAAATTATATATAAAAAGTAGTCCTCTTCAACTAAATGTAGATTCTTGTATTCCGCCACCCTTTTGCCATCTAAGACCAGTTTTATTAAATACTCAGCAAGTGTTTTAAGTTATTATATTTGTTCTTTACGATCTTTCTTCATTAATAGATGTTTATGACAAATATTTAAAATAATGTTTTGTTGTCAGGTTAGCAGCATTACTTAGGTGCACCAGACAAGATTCTAGGGATTCTATGGGAAGGCTTTTTTAAAAAGTGATATTTAGGTACTTAACCAGGTTACGTTTGTTATTTTTTTGCATTTTCAAAGAAATCATGCGGGTTTAATCTATTTACGGTTGATTTTGAGAAAATGTATTCATTTCATTTTCACAAATTCTACGGTTTTTATTAAATATTTATTTTTATAGTATAAAATATAAATTATTTTATTTTAAATTTGAATACATATTTTTAAACTTCTTCGCTTTAACAACGGTAAAGTCTGGAGCGCTAGCGATCTTGAGACTATGACATGTTCTCCTAAGCTAATGATGAAACTTTTTTGCTTGTGTAATCATTTATTCTCTTGCCTCTCGCAATTCCTTATTTGATTTCTATTTTTAAATAATCCATAAAAAAATGGACCACAATTATCATTCTTTCAAAAGTGAAAAACATTTGCACGTGATCAATACGGGTCCCGTTTTAAAGAAAATATGATTATTTTTTTCATTGACATTGAGACATTGACATGTAAATGGATGAAAATAAAGATTTATTATTATTTTATTATTATTATTATTGGAAACACTTTATAAAAAATGTTTATAAAAAACACTTTTAATTTTTCAAATTCAAATTCAAAACATCCTTTATTGCCAAAATTAGAATCACAATAACAGAAAATCACATTTTAAAAAAATAAAAAAAAATTTTAAATCCGTTGAATGTGACAATGCTTACAGCACAAAGATAGAGTACACGCAGCATTTAGAAAATGACCTTTTGAAACATTTTGAAAAAGAAGTAAGAACATTTGAAAGTTATGAAGTTTTTTTTAAATTAAAAACAAAAGAAGAAAAGGAAAGTACTACAAAATTTATTGTGCGGCAAATCATTTTTATTTGTCTTAGAGATGGAATTGGAATGGATAAGAAATGGAACAAATCTAAATCAACCGGTAAGAGACAACTTTTGGGCACCAATAAGATGGATGGTCACTGTCCAGCTAAAATATCTTTGACCATCTCTTCTACAGGTTCGTGCGATTTGGAGTATACTCGTATATCCTCCACTCATGTTGGGCATGAGTTTGAAATAGGAAGGCTAACTTTAAGTAAGTCGGAGCGAGAAAAATTCGCCAAACAAATAGCCCAAAAAATTCCTTTGGAAGTTATTTTAGATCAAGTAAGGGAATCACTGGTTGATAAAAACGTTTATCAGATCCATTTACTTAAAAAAAAATTGTAAAATATTTCTAAAATGTATAACAAATAAAAATGAAGTTTTGCATAAGGAGGATCATCTGAGTGTTCATGCCTGGGTTCAGCAGATGCAGAATTTTGATAATAATACAGTGCGATTTTATAAACCGAAAGGTCATGTCCTGGAAGACCACATATTTTTAGAACAAGATGATTTTGTCTTAATCATATTTAACGATACTCAACTAGACATTCTAAAGTAATATGGCAGTGACATCGTGTGCCTAGATGGAACACATGGTCTTAACCTTTACAATTTTGAACTTTATACAGTGCTTGTTCTTGACGACATGAGGCAAGGATTCCCTGCTGCTTTCATGATTGTTTAACAGAGGCGAAACCTATGACATTATTCTTTCAAATAATAAAGAATCATCTCGACGAAGCGCTGAGAGCTAAAACCTTTATGTCTAACATGGGCGAGCAAATCTTATTAGCCTGGTCGGCAGTAATGCCTTCTGCTGATAGATTTAGACTATTTTGCCCTTGGCATTTTGATAGAGCCTAGAGATAGAATTTGAGTAAAATAAAAACGCAAAAAATGAAAATAGTGTTTATAAATCTTTAAAAGTTTTAGCAAAGCAAACAAATAAGCAAAATTTTAAACAAATGAGCCAAAAGTTTCTTAAAAATGTGTACAACGATGCGGACTGCAATTTGGATTAATCAAAAAAACAAACATTCATTAAAATTTAGAAATAAGTATTTTAAATTCAAAATAAAGGAAGAAATAATTTATATTTCTAATATGATATAGTTATAATATAATATAATTTTTAATTTATAATATGACCATAATTTTGTTTTCTATTACTTTTTTATTGCAAGATGGGCGGAAGAACTGACTTTTTTTTAGAGTCCATCCTAGTTATACTATAAATTGATGTCAAATTGTTTTATTTATTTGTAATTCAGTATATAAATAAACATTATTGATTTTATTTGACACTATAAATAGACCAAGAGCCCAGGGTGTTGTTAATAAAAAGTGTAATGGCTGGAACCGGTCTCAATTTTTCGTAAATACCTTCCTGAACAAGGATCTGCAATTCTGCCGACTCGTATCGGATGGGTGTCCCAGACAGAGCCTTTGACCCCTAAAGTGCGTTCTGCCTGGGACACCCATCCGATAAGAGTCGGCAGAATTGCAGATCCTTGTTCAGGAAGGTATTTGCTAAAAATTGAGACCGGTTCCAGCCATTACACTTTTTATTAACAAAACACCCCTGGGCTCTTGGTCTAAAAGTAAATATTTATTAACTTATTAATAAAAATCGAAGAACTAGAAAAAATTAAAATGAAATGAAAACATTTCCTCAAAACAACCCGCAAATAGATTAAACCCGCGTGTTTATTTGAAATGCCAAAAGAATTACACTAAACCTGGGTGAAATCTCTAAATATCACATTTAAAATATCCTTCCCATAGAATCCTAGAATCTTGTGTGCACCAGTCAACCGGCTTTCGTGTTATCAGTGGAATTACATTGTGTTTACGGTCCTGTGCTCCTTCTATATATAGTATTATTCTAAGCCTACCAACGTATCCTTTAATCCAAACCCCTCATGGCATCAACTCCCCTTTTTTATTCATTAATTTTCTTTCTTTTTTATTCTCTTTAGTGAATTTCTATCCTGAAAATATCATGTGGTGTAGTTCTAGCTATGTTTTTAGGCACGCTAAATCGAATGAAAGCAATCCAAAGTTTATACGATCTCTTTAAATGACCAAAAAGTCAAATAAACAATGGTATATTACCGGGAATCAAAATTACGGTTGGTGAAATTCGAGTAGGGTGACGTTTTCAATTTTTCTTGAGGCGCTGAATCAAATAAAACTGGTTCGGAGTCGATGCGACCACTTAAAATTCCCAATTGGTCGAAATAACGGTAGTCAATACCGAAAAATCTAAAATACGACCGGTAAACAACGTATATTTCAAGTGGGGAGTCGTTTTTTTACCTGTGATTTGAATAACAATGGCCCGGAGTCGTCACAAGCAATCAAAGCCTTGGTTCGAATCCTGGTAAGGACGATAATTTTTTATCGTTTTATTTACATTATACATATCAGTTTATAACTACATACAAATTTTGGCACGGAGGTCATAGGTCAAAATGAACACATTTTATGCCTCAGCAAGATCAGTTTTCAGATAATAAAATTCTGGCACGCAGGTCAGCATGCCGGGTGAATTTCCTTTAGGATCCGTGTTTCCGTGCTTAACAACCCATTTCTTGCTTAAGGTTCTGGTTTATACTTTATAACTTAAGCAGTTGCTCAATTATCAAGCACAACTCGTAACTCATTTCTTAATAATCTTTAAAACTTCATCAAGCAGCATCGAGCAGGGTTAGTGCCTGGATGGGTGACAGTTGGTAATAAAACTAATGTAATTACTACATGAGAAGGTGGTCCGAACATTATATGATGGATTCAGCTGTGATTAGAAGAATTCAAACTAAACAAGTTTTTGTCTCTCCACTCATTATAATTACTACAGTCTATCGTTTAGTTTAAAAATCTGGACAGGTCAGTTTAGACACCACTGATTCTTAAGAAAAAAATCCCTGCAAGAAGGGAGCGGGAAAAAACTATGTAAACAAATCAGGTTATTTTACCCGTATTTTCTTGGCGATGTTTTTTACATTTCTTTTGTGTAGTTTAATTTTTAAATATCATTTTTAAGATTAATTTGAAAGTAGTTTTCAAAACGATGCAATCAAAATAAGAACCACAAACAAAGTGAACGATTGCCGGGAAGAAGGTTTTTCCCTACATCTGTTATTGTGGTAAGATTTTTTTTCTCTTTTTAAGTGAGAGGTTGGCAGCGGCTTCTCTGATTGGTCAATCCCCAAAATACTTATGACCTTGGGGATTTTTTTAACTAAACGATAGACTGTAATAACAAAGCTCTGACTTTCAACTTGAGTCAGAGTTTGTAACTCAAGTCAAGTTTGTACCATTAGACTCACTAGTAGATGATGACCGTTAACGGTTGAAAGTCGGCTTTGTTATTAGTAATTATGATGAGTGGGGAGACGAAAACTTGTTTTGTTTTATTTCTTCTAGTCCGAAGACGTATGGCAGTATAAATTTGGCGAGTTGTACGAGCAAAGCGAGTCTGAAGTAGGGAGGACGAGCGAAGCAAATCCGATGTGACGAGGAAAGGCTCCGAGGTACCCCGTACCCGATTTTTTTCTTTATTTTCTTTTATCTTGAAAGATAAACACTGACCGAGCTTTAAACTTGTACAAATAATGGTGAGGAATGCCAAATTTAAAGGCATAGTTTTGTATAACAAACTAGATAGTTTGCTCATTTCCTTTGAAAAATACAGACAAATAAGAGTGGTGGTAAGAGTAGAGCTTGATTACTGAGTAACTGCTCAAATTATAAAGCATAAACCGGTACATTAAGCAAGAAATAGATCGTTAAGCACGGAAACACGAATTCTACGCGGATAATTGGTGGCCACGCGGATAATTCTGACGCGGGCCACCGCGTCAGAATTATTGTGTAATTAATAAATTTATATAATATAAATAAAAGGATAAAAAAATATCGTCTCACAAAGGATTCGTAATTAAATTACCTGGATTCGAACCCAGGCACCCTATATATAGTCTTGATTATTTTCTTCCTTGAGCTTTATTTTTGTGAGTAAATGTATAGTGTATATAGTTGAGTTTGTCAATCACCACACTCCTGTCTAGTTAACCTACCTACATACCTATGCTTATGAAACCTCTACACCCGCCCTATCCCAGTTATATATATAATATATATTATATTATATATATATATATATAATATATAATATATATATATATATATATCCCCATGACACTCGTCCCACCAGCAAATTTGTTCGAAGGAAATTCGCTATAAAAATACAGTTAATTATTATTTTTATCTACTTACAGCTGCAAAATTGCTCATTACCGAACAGTTTTTAAGCGCAAAATGTCATTACCTACACTGTCAACAAAATATTTAAAACAGGTACAGAAAATTTTCTTGTTAATACAAACCTCCTAGGGATATGGTACATTTAAATATAATTGTAAGAAAGTCAAAACAAGGAGGAGAATAGTATATTATGCTACTAGGCAGCAAAATGGAATTTTGCAGACGAGTTTTATAAATTAGCCCCCGAGCCGCAAGCGAAATTACCTGCCGAGGCGAAGCCGAGTTAGGCAAATGGCGATTTGCCTGCAGAGGCGAGCCGATGCAGAAATTTGCTGGAACGATGTTCAGCCAATGTTTCCTTTGCTGCATAGTAGCATATATTATTTTATCTACTTACGGCAGAAAAAATATATGCAAGAGTTAATTATTCTTCAAATATAACGTTAATCTTTGTGAAAAAAATGTTAATAACCAGCCTCGGCAGGTATTTTCAATAGCCTGCCCTCGCCTTCGCCTCGGGGTTTAATTTATAAAACTCGACTGCAAAATTTCATTTAGCTGCCTAGTAGCATAATGTACTATTAACTATTTGTTGATAACATGCGAGGATACCATCGGTTGGAAGGTAAGTTTGCCTTTAGAGTAAAGACCTATACACTTAACGTAATGATTACAAGCATGGCAAGTTCTTACAACAGACAGTTTTATGCCGCTACTAATATTTTATTTAACTGTATATAGTACATGAAAAGTACTAGTTAGCTGATAGTATTTAGTTTTTAATTAACCCTTATGACAAAACATTCAACTGACAGAGGAGTATACTGGTTTAATAAGTTAGTTTTAAATATTTTTTATGCTTGGACCGGACCTATATAAATTTTAATAGTTAGTTTATTTTTTGCACAGTATAGTTTAGTTATTTAGAATATTTAGTATTTTTAGTTATAGTGTAGTATAGTTTATTTTTTTATAGTATAGTTTATTTTTTTGTAAATTATTTACCCTAATATTATCATAAATATAATTTTATCTTAAAACTGTGTTAAGTATATTTATAAAGCTAATTTATTGCAGAGAACCCTTTCTTAGAGTTTTAAGGATGAAAAAGGTTTTATTTTTTATGTATGCTGCAACTGTTTACATAATTAATTATCAATTAAATGTAATGGCATTTTTAGTTGAAATTAAAATAAGATTACTATGGAGTTGACTCTAGTAATATATTTATGTAATACATAAGCCTGTTACTTGTGCTTGTACAATCAAAGCAGTAGGCAGTGGAAGTATCAGATTAAACATAAATTGAAAAAAGGAGGGAAATCCAGCCACGCCCATTTTAGTTGAGGTAACTGCCACAGAGTCCCAGTGATCGCTGATGTCTACTTTAAATTTCAAATATTCCCGCCACTGAGTTAACGTCTTTGTGTATAGCTCTATAGTCTCTGGTTCTAACTTATAATTTTTAGTTTGCTTTTAACTTTAATTTACTAATGCATCTCGCTTCAGGTGCGGTGATGAGTTCAATGTAATCCTAACCGATTTACTAGATAGCTGGTTTAGCACATCTAACATGACTCTTTGCTTGAAACTTGAACTAAGTAGTACATGTTAGTGTCGCCTTGAATGTAAAGTAGGTATATTATATTGACTTCCCACTGACACCAAATATATTGAAAAACGTGCTCAATAAAATAATGTGTGGTCTTAATAAAATTTCGCTATCATATCTTGCAACATAAATAAAACTAAATAATGATACATGCCCATGCTATAAAACATGATTCAGCCATAATAACATGAAAATATACATGCCCATAAATATTCAGCAGCAGGTAACTGAAATCTTTTTAGCAAATATCCAATGCCAAGCTTTAACAGAAATAAACAAAGAGTAAAGAAAAAGCCACATAGGTAGTCTTCAAATGAATCAAGGCAGCGCAGCTTTCATGCCCTGTCAGCAGAGTAGCCATGCCTTGTTAGCATAGAAGCCGTGCCCTGTCAGCAGAGTAGCCATGCCCTGTTAGCATAGTAGTTGTGCCCAGTCAGCAGAGTAGCCATGCCCTGTTAGCATAGTAACCGTCCCCTGTCAGCAGAGTAACCGTGCTTTGTCATGTCAGCAGAGTAGCGGTGCCCTGACAGCTGAGTAACCATGACCTGTTAGTAGAATAACTGTCTTGTCAGCAGTAAATGGGAGGCCACTGTGAAGTCTAGATTTATTTAAAGTTTAAAGGTATTTATTTATTTATTTGAACAATATTATACATATTTGATATTATTAATACAAAAAACTAAACATTTAATGGCATAGCCGCAGGAGCAAAGCTCGAGCGTGGCACTGAGTCAGTACTAACTTTAATTAACTTAATGACTAACTTTATTTAACAATAATTAGTGCTAAGATTATGCAATAAAAAATAAAATAAACCTTTTATCAGCTTAATTTTCTGGCCTAAATATTTTTTTTAATTTTCTTTTAAAAGTTTAAAACGGGAATGGTATTCAGATATTGTCGGGAAGTAAATTAGAAAGTCTGGGAGCAGTGAAGAAGGCATGTCTGGTGGCGGCTGTAGTTCTACTATTTTAGTTCCATCTACTCGTCTAGTCTTGTAAGTATGTTCTACTTTGTCATATTTCAATATGTTCTTTTTCACAAATAGTATTTGTTTATAGATACAGTGGCGTAGCCAGGGGGGGGCTGAGGGGGCTTCAGCCCCCCCGAAATTTTTACATAACCTAAACCCGCAATAATATGTGAAAAAAAAAATAAAACCTATAAAAAATATATAAAAATAATAAATTACATAACATATATTTTAACAGTAAACTTATAATATAAATATCATAATATATAAAAAATATACAATGAAATTGAAAGATATAAAAATAATTTGATAACATTGAAACAATATATGTGTGTATATATATATATATATATATATATATATATATATAATATAATATATATATATTATATATATATATAATATATATATATATATATATATATATATATATATATATATATTATATTATATATAATATATATTATATATTATATATATATATATTATATATATATATTTATATATATATATATATATATATATATATATATATATACATATACAATTTTTAACATTCAGCCCCTCCCGAAGTTAAATCCTGGCTACGCCACTGTATAGATATATAACATGTCTATATTGTGGACTTTAAATATTTCATCAGTTGAATACCTTATATTCAACAGAGCCTTATATAATTATATTAGAGCTGCTCCTTGCAAACTCTGCACAGACTGTTGTCATATTTATCATTCTGTCAGATTTGTCAGTTAAATTGAAATCAAAACAAATAAAGCAAACTAGGCAGATTATTATGGAATAGAGAAGCTTTGACTCAGCCCTAGTTTGTAGGTGAAAGTGGTTTATTTGTAAACATGGCGTAGTTTGTTATTTTTCCTCAAGTATGCCCCCCAGGGTTTCACCTGAATTATCCGTTTCAGATGATTTCAAGGCCTCCTGAATGGGTTGTCCTCCATGTTGTCTGTCTGTATATGTGTGTCAGTTTTTTTATTATCAAAAGCTTTCAATTTTGTCAGGCTAAGAAGTCAAAACATGGTACAAAAATCAACCTTTCAGCCTAGCTGCGCTTTAATATTTTTAAATAATATAAAAATAATTTATTTTGACAAAAATGGTTGTATTAGTTTGTAGTTCTATTTAAGATCAACAAATTAGCTAAGTTTCATCTCATTAATAGCATTAGTTCAATCCTTATCAAATGACATGTGTCCTTTTTCAAAAATATCAAATTGAGTTGATAATTGGTGGGAGTTACTCCCATTGTGTAATCAGCAAGTTTCCTTTCATAGTATTATCATTTTAATATCACACAAAACAAAGAGCTTGGAGTTGAAATCAAAGATTTTGTATTGAAACGGTTGGTATTATAGCCTCTGTGAAAATTATAAGGTTCTTTTATTTATTTATTTGAATACTGGGAAAATAGTGTTGAGCAACTAATGAGGTTGTCCTGAAATAAAATTTTGGGTGTGGTTTGACATGCAGGACTAACGTCATTGGCTCCCTTGCATTATTTTCCCAAGCTGTCAACTGATTGAAACGATACGTCATACTGTAAGATATTTGTATATTTTTTTTTATTTTTCCTCATTTGTGCTGTAAGGAAAAATGTTATCTTTGCTGGAAAAAGTTTGAAACCAGGATTTAACCCCAACTATCCGTTTGAGGTGAAAAGCTTTTCAACCACCTACCAGGTGGTGTTAGATGTAATACCATTCCTTAGAGTAATGAAGAATTTTATATTAAATTAAGGGTACTATGATATTGTAGAATATCTAAATTATAAGTTCTAAAAGTTGAGCTCAGACAAGACAAGTGTCACTTGAGTTATTTGCTGGGAGCTTCATCACATCTCATAACTGTAATGTATAATTATTTTGCTGAATAAAATATTCATGTCCTGGTGTTGTTAAATATCTCAGCTGAGTGTGTCAGTGTAGCTAAGTATGTCCAAGTACAGAACCTAGTATAGTTTCGCACATAGAGACATATTACTAGAGGGGCTCTATTGGTTGAATTTTGAAACATCAGAAAATAACCTGACCACCTTCGACTATCAATATAATCAAATGAACTGAACAAAAATACAGTGAATTATATAGTAGAACACTGGAAATATAAATTAAAACACAAACAATGTACAGGAAGCAGAAAATAATTGATTTATTATAACCTTAACTTTCTCTTAAAAGAGGTTTCACAGAGCCCCTAAATGATGTTTCAGGACCCTTAATGTATTAAGATAGGCTATGCCCCCTCTAGTATATATCTCAATGGTTTTGCATGACAGGGCATAATTCCGATAAAAGGCTTTTTCCCCAAATGTACTGTCTAAAGTGATGTAGAAATTCATACAGTTTGGGTCGGGGCGGGGGGACACAGTGGTCTAACTCCCTGGTTTTAGGTGGTTCCGAGAAAAACAGGAATTAATTGCATCAACTACCGCACCGAGCGCTAGTTTTCACCTTGTCCCCTTATCACTATTGTTATCAGTTTTAAATCGATACTTCTATTTATGTTTATAAAAATGTAAACAAGACGATTTTTATCTTATTCATTGCCTTTTTTCTTTTTTAGTAGCTTATATGACAATTTTTTTAGAAAATAGGATAACGTGTGTTACGAATGAGACAACGAAGACGTAAATTAAATTTATAATTTCCCAGTTTGAGGTTTGTTTACAAACATTTTTGATGTTTGTCTACAAATCATGGTTATCACGATATCAGGTCTACTTAAAATTAACACAGCGTTTATGTTTTTATAACATTTTATGAAAATTATACCTTTAAAATAATTAATACTATTTTTAACATTGTTAAAGACCCTTTTAAATAATTTTAACCTTAGAATTGAAGAAATAATTATTTTATATATAGGGTACAAGGTCAACTGACCCGCCACTAGCGGAGAAAGGGTGAACTTAGGGCAGGTCCATCTAAAGCAGCTTATTTCGGGGGAGTTAGACCACTGTGTCCCGCACCCCACCCCTACTGTATGAATTTCTACATCACTTTAGTACTGTCTATGCATTGCTCAGCATAGTGGACTATTGCAAGCAATGTCATGGTGGTGCACCAGAGTAAGCAGTCTCATCACGATGCACAAGTTGATGCACCCCTCCCCTCCCATCCCCACTGCCTTGACTCACCAGCTTGATAAAACAATGTTGAACAAATTTCTTACCTTCTTAATAAATAAATCACAACATCTTCATTCAAATCATAACAATAAAAATAAGTGGCAGGCAATAAAACAAAAAGTAACAAGATATCAGATAAAACTTGTACAAGCTAAACATGACCAGTTCAAGCATTTCATCAAGACGGTAAAACCTGTGCAGAAAGTAGCTCAGTGCTCCTCTCCCCACACCACTCCTCCCCCCCCCCCCTCCCCCCCCACACACCACTCCTCCTCTCCCCACACCACTCCTCCCCCCACACCACTCCTCATCCCAGCACTCCTCAATATTACAATTAAACATTTTCTCCACAGAGTCAACATTTCAAACTAATTTTTTTCATGAAAATAAAAGATGGGATATCCAGGTCAATACTGACATGAACCCACTCTATACATTCACTACTCAACTAAAACTCAACCAACTGTCAACCACTTCATCAAATAATTTTTATAATTTGGAACCTATGATTTTTAAAATTAATTAGGTAGTCAAAATATATTTTTTGTGTATCCTCCCTTAACTAATTGATGGTGGCAGTGTTGATGGTCTGGTTTTGTTCCCCTGCTGACCAACATAGCATCACTCATTAGTTCTGAGGGAATGCAAACTTTTCTAGTGCATAATTTCTTCTGTCTCATTTATTTAAATCACTCCAGACAGAGGAGTCAAACCCTGGATCAAGCAACATTTCTCTAGCTTTTCCACTTTTCCTTTATTTGCAACATTTTCCATGTTTGATTTATTTCTTATAAAGAAAACCTTTCATGAAATATGATATTATTCAGATATTTGTGGCAGGAAGAGAGAAGCAATGTAAACACGTTCCTGTCAGACAATATAAAATGTTGGTTTTTTGAAAATATAATCTAAAGGGAGTTTTTGCAAGGGTTGGTTTTGGTTCACTGCCTCTAAACTGGACTATGTGTTTAAGCATTAAACATTAATAACTCAGAGTAATGATATATCAGTAAGAAATTTCATGAAATAGACAAATCCTTCATGTATACTGACAGTGCAATGTGAACCTCATCCAAACAAATACCTCACAACATTCCCTACTAAACAATAAACAAACACAAAATTAAAATAAAACAAAAATTCTTTTTTAATTTTTTAAATAAAAAAACAAAAAATACAAATCGATCCTTAATTAATGTAAAAATTGGAACAAAATAATAATATAAATAAAAACAATCTAGTCAGAGGTTGGATTACTAGGGGGTGTGTCTGTTGAGCAAACTCACCAGGCTGCATCAGATCGGTGTTCAGTTACTGTAAGTGGCAACCTGAGGAAGCAAGACGAAAACAAGTTACTGGTAAACATATGAGCTGAGATACAGGTCGTTAAGGTATCTGTCAGTCCAGATATGAGCTGAGATACAGGTCATTAAGGTATCTGTCAGTCCAGTTTCACACCCACACACCCAAGCACTTCAAGTTTGGTACACATGTAACGTTTTTGATGCAACAAATAGAATAATACTGCTAACTTATACAATTATTGTATTCTCTCAAATCCTATAAAATAAAAAAATCTAATATTACCCCTCTAAATTCTTTGTAATTTTTCATTTTGAAACTCATTGGCATTTTTGAAATTGTAAACAAGCCCAGTCATTTACTTAGTATTATATTGTTGCATTCGACCAACATCAGCAGGTGAGAGAAGCAAACCTAGGCAAATTTTAACATAAACTACTGGCAGATAATTAGGAGAGCATAGCGAGCCCAATTGTTACATTCATGACCTGTTGTTGATTGTTTAGTTAGGTTCTCATACTCTAGTGGAGCCAGGGTTGTCCCTGCTACCAATGTAAACATTCACAAAGACATCAAGCAGACATAAGTAATTGTAAACATGATAATTTAACAACAATCTAATCATTTATCTCCTTGACATTTAAGCAAGTCATCAAATCAGCTCAAACCGAATCAAAAACTCAGTCATGGATGAGCCATTTACTAGATCTATAAAACAGTACAATATAAAATAACTACGGACTAGAATTCAGATCCCAATCAGCCTAAGCTGTTGAAAAATTTAGTTATATTCAGTAAAAATATATGACAGTGCTTTATCTGATCTTAAAATAAGGTTTTTGTCTCTTTACAGATTGTGTCACATCTTGTCAGGTAATTTGCCATCAAGTAACAGCAGGAAAATAAATTAAGACAAAGAAACGACTTTTGAGTTGTTTACAACAGACTGTAGCATCCAAATGAACCTGTGAGTCAGTATAGTCTATAGGAGCAACTTGTTGCTCTTAATTAGGGAGTAATGCAACCTGTGAGTGTATAGTCTATAGGAGCAACTTGTTGCTCTTAATTAGGGAGTAATGCAACCTGTGAGCAGTATAGTCTACAGGAGCAACTTGTTGCTCTTAGTTAAGGAGTAATGCAACCTGTGAGTCAGTATAGTCTATAGGAGCAACTTGTTGCTCTTAGTTAGGGAGTAATGCAACCTGTGAGTCAGTATAGTCTATAGGAGCAACTTGTTGCTCTTAGTTAGGGAGTAATGCAACCTGTGAGTCAGTATAGTCTATAGGAGCAACTTGTTGCTCTTAACTAGGGAGTAATGCAACCTGAGACTTGATATACTCACTAACTCTACTCTACAATTAAACATTTAAATTATTTAACATTAATTTAGTTTTATTTACAACTATACAACAACCAACAAGACTCCATTACACTGACTCAGCCACATCGGCATAAGTCAGCAATAAACCCCAATTTAACTAATCTGCCGAAAACGACACAAGGGATTGATCCACCAGACTACAGAGGGAGGAGACTCCCTCTCAAATATCATGTTAGCCCCCTCCTCCACTTTTTTCCTTTTTCTTATCTCAGATTGAAAAATAAGGGTCATAATTTTTGGAAAGTCCAATTTAGCTTCACAAGTCAAACTGAAACAATCGGTTCATGCTGATACCCAGATATGATCTCACAAGGCTTGCCTCGAGATAAAAACATTTTATACACTATTAGAATAACACAGAGCCTTGGTTATAGAGAGCAGAGGGGCCCGATGCTTCAGTATCACCTCGAAGCAAAATAAATATCTCCGTTTCTTTCAAACACTGCTTGTGATTGTTTTAAATAAATTATTAATATTTTGTTATAAAAACACAAGATTATTTACAGAGATTAAAACTGGGTAAATGTAGGATTAGTGACTCGACACAAATCTTGTTAAACAGTTAATACTAACGCAGCTCCAAACAACAAAATTCAAATATAATGTCAACTTTTTCATAAATTTCTGACCAACTCACTGTATTGCAGCAATAAGGCATGTTGTACTGTGATGTTATGGTATGTTACTTGTTAACCATAGATATAAAGTAAATTGAGATGGCAGTGACAATTAAACACTGAGTGGGTAGGGTAGTTTTGACAGACATGGCTAAGTATACCAGGTGCAACATATCAGATGCACTAATATCAAATCCTTAACCTTTAAATTTTTTCTCCAACAAATTTAAGGAAAACATGGTCCTAGACTTTCTGAAACACTTTCAAACCTAAGTGAGTCCACATGCAAGTTTAAATTTAACATTATTTATTAGGGTGGATCGAAAAAACTTTTTTTTTTATTTTTAAAACGTAATAGTGCGGAAAAGTTGTGCACTGTTCTAACAAACAAAAAGAGCCCAAGAAATCGAAAATCGGTTAATATCTTCCGTTCGCGCATCGGCGGCAAAGTTTACTAATTTGAAAAAAACATCGATTTTTTAAAAAAAATTAAAAAATACAAATTATTAAATTACTAACGTGTAATAGTATTTTTCGTGTAGGTGAAAGGTAAAAGTAAACAAATACAATTAATTATTATAATTTTATAAAATCTTTCGTTCGCGCATTGCGTAGGAAATAGGTAATTTGTACCGTTTTTATCATGCATTTCTGCAGCCTTTCGCCCGTCCACGAGGAGTTGTCTGCAAGAAGTTCTACCTATGCCCAACCCAACCAACCATCCAATGTAGGCATGCTACGTGATTTTGAAAGAAAATATTTTAATTATTTTTTTAATTTATTTATTTAATGATTTATTTAAACCGGGGAAATTGAGACAAAAGTCTCCACTTTCATTCCGCCAGCACTCAAACAATACAATTAATACATAATACAACATATCTTACAACTAAACTAATTTAAAGGTGTAATTAAACTAGTTAAATTAGTAAATGGATTTTCTTTTTAATAATTTAGTTTAAAGAAAAGAAAAAGCTATTTTTTATTCTAAAACAAATGGCTTGAAGTCAGATTTTGTGGAACAGTCAGTCATTAAAAAATAGAGTAGATTTTATAAATCCCTCTCTGTTTGTTAAGCCACATACTTTTGTTAAGGCTTCAGATACCAATTTCTCTCACCAGCCACTGTGGCATGGAAATGGCTATACGTTTGAAATCGTCGTTACGTCGTCATTAATAAAGTATTTAATATTATTCTTGAAATGTAATGTTGGTGTCAAGAAGTTTCGTACACCTTTGTTCTTTGAAGGTTCATACTGTCTTGCCTTTAAAATTCTCCTTTACCCCAGCATTCGAATATCTTTTTTATCATCTTCGGTAATTACTAGCATCAAGTTTTGAGGGTGAGCGAAGTACGTGTTTCTCTCAATCACTGGGTCGACAACTTGAAGCAATTCTTTAGGTAAGTACCCCGTAGTTTGGATTATACTGAAAACATGTTACGGCCGTCTATTAAATTGTGATTTTACTTTAAGTAAAGATCAGCAATATTTGCTTGAAATATCTCACGCAATAAGAACAGGGCATTGTTCAATTGATTTATCTTTTAATGATCCAGGTGCTAGGTCTCATGCAAGATTGTTAACGGCTGCAAATGCAGTACTGAGATTGTATGTAAGCTCTAACAGTCCATTGGAGCAATTAAAACAACTAGTTATGTTTATTTAACTAAGTTCGTAAATGCCGGATTGGTTTAACATTTGAAAAAAATCACAGCATAAAGACGGCCTTTAACACATTTTCAGCATAATTCAAACTAACTAAAATTGCTTCAAGTAGTCGAGCCCGCAATAGAGAGAAACGCCTACTTCACTCACCCTGAATACATTTGCTTTTCGCGTAACGACGTAATGTCGACGAAACGTCGATTTCAAACGTATAGCCATTTCCATGCCACAGTGGCTGGTGAGAGAAATTGGTATCCGAAGCCTTAACAAAAGTATGTGGCTTAACAAACAGAGAAGGATTTAGAAAATCTACTCTATTTTTTAATGACTGACTGTTCCACAAAATCTGACTTCAAGCCATTTGTTTTAGAATAAAAAATAGCTTTTTCTTTTCTTTAAACTAAATTATTAAAAAGAAAATCCATTTACTAATTTAACTAGTTTAATTACACCTTTAAATTAGTTTAGTTGTAAGATATGTTGTATTATGTATTAATTGTATTGTTTGAGTGCTGGCGGAATGAAAGTGGAGACTTTTGTCTCAATTTCCCCGGTTTTAAATAAATCATTAAATAAATAAATTAAAAATAATTAAATATTTTCTTTCAAAATCACGTAGCATGCCTACATTGGATGGTTGGTTGGGTTGGGCATAGGTAGAACTTCTTGCAGACAACTCCTCGTGGACGGGCGAAAGGCTGCAGAAATGCATGATAAAAACGGTACAAATTACCTATTTCCTACGCAATGCGCGAACGAAAGATTTTATAAATATTATAATAATTAATTGTATTTGTTTACTTTTACCTTTCACCTACACGAAAAATACTATTACACGTTAGTAATTTAATAATTTGTATTTTTTAATTTTTTTTAAAAATTGATGTTTTTTTCAAATTTAGTAAACTTTGCCGCGATGCGCGAACGGAAGATATTAACCGATTTTCGATTTCTTGGGCTCTTTTTGTTTGTTAGAACAGTGCACAACTTTTCCGCACTATTACGTTTTAAAAATAAAAAAAAAGTTTTTTCGATCCACCCTATTATTTATGGTAATTATTTCCCAAATAAGGTGAATTTGTTGCTTCTTTTGGAGAAAATAATGGTAAATTAAAATGAGAAAACCAACTTATTGAGGGGGGAAGAGCCTTTTCAGAAGTCTAGCACCATATTCGCCCAATATTTTTAACATTTTATTGTTGATATATCTGCAGAGTTGCACCCAGTAGGGAGATTTCTCGGTACACGAGGTAATTACAGAACCTATCAGATGCATGCATTCTGAAATGACTGACAAAACTACCTGTAACCTAACTTGACTGAAAATAACCACCAGGCACTCACTAACCTTATACTTCAAAATTTAACCTGACTGCCATCTGCATGTACTAAATCTTGATGACAAAACAAACACTTGGGAATAAGTGCGACTCAAACTGGGAGTAATGAGCAAACACTTGTAGCTCACTCAATCTGCAGCACAGCCATCTCAATTAAACTTCAATAATTTTCAAATAACTTTATAGATAAAATAGTTCATTTAAGTATATCTAGTAGTTTGCAAAACAATTATAAAAAAACAGGAGGCTTGCAACATCTTTGTCGAGACAAAAAGTTTGCCAGCTGTGAACTTGGCAACACTGAATGATCAAGTTATATCGTAGGGTTGTCAAAATATGTTAACCCCTTCATATCAAATACAAGTGAATCAGTTTAAAACAAATATTTCTTTTAAGAAATGACCAAATCCATTACAGTTTGTAATTTCCTTGATACGGTTGAACTACTAGATATACAATACCCCCCCCCCAGCATTTTGATTGGTCAACCAAGGACTACAGCAAGAAACAGTCAATTAATGGGTAATATATTACTTATTCCTTACAGAGTCTCACATCCCCCCGGTTACTTTAATGTGTATTTTCAAACATTTTTGTTTTTAATATTTCCCTTAAACTAAACGTTTCGCTCCAAAAATATACCACATAGGAATTAGAATCAATTATTTGAAAAAATATCAATGATAATTAAAAAAAAAGAAATGGCTCCATAAAGATATTGTAACAAATATCACATCAAGTCTGGAAAGAAAACATTGCGAGGTCTGATTCCTTGCTTTAACTAACTTGCTCGGGCAGTACCAGAGTCAAGATGCATAGAACCTTGGAGCAGGACATTGATGCAGCCACAGCTTCCCCTTCACCGACCTCTCAGTGTTTTCTCCACAAAATAAAAAAAGATAGGTAACACCAAAAATATTCATAAGAAACAAAATTTTTATCAAAACTAAAAATTAAAAAAAAAATCATAAATAAAACTCTATATATGTTTTTAGTGCCGAAACAGTTAAAAAGTGCGACAATTATCGTATAATTAAAAAACCACTCGGCTTGGAAAGCTCACAGTACACAATGAAAACAACAAATCCTTGTATCAGTACTACAGGACTTATTTGCACTTCAGTGCCATTATTGTGTTTATTGATGCAAGTCAACAAAAAAAAACAATGTTTTAATAAATAAAAAATAACCAGTGCAACAAATCCCTAAATAGAAATATTAACAACTAATAATAATGACTCTGCAGATCTGCTTTGCAGCATGTATTCTCACACAATGACTCAGCAGATTTCCTTGCCACATGTTCTCACACTGAGGCTCAAACAGTCCTCTTCAAGATGAACTTTCCAAACAATTTTTTCACTCTGGTTTCTTGACATAAGAGTGTAATGTTGAGAATAATGTCAGTGAAAGGTCGACATAGCTCAACCGTATGATTTGCACTCACTCCAACTTCACTCATTTCAACCCCTCAGAGCCTGACAAGTCCCACTCAAACTCGAATTGATTCAACCCTAGTGATGTCAGGGCCTCACATCACATCCACCTCGGCATATCAAACCCAGTTTCTTTTAAAAAGAAATTGTCTAGATTGCAGGAAGTGTTTACTTTGACAACATAACGACACAGAGTCAGATGGAGCGTTGTTTATGTGGAGTAGTAGTGGGTGGGTGGCGTTGCGGAGCTGGAACGCGATGACAGCATGACATCGTCCATGCACACCTAGTGTTACAAGTATCAACAACAAACAACATAAGCAAACAAACAAACAAAAATCCTTAACAAGCAGGGAAGCAAAACCAAATAAAAAAATTTACTACATAAATTAATGTATTAATTAAAAAACATGAATATGCATACAACATATAAGTATAAATATATATATATATATATATATATATATATATATATATATATATATATATATATATATATATAAAGAAAAAGAATGCATAATAACTAAAATAGTCTACTGAGTGTACAAAATAAAAATGACAGTAAAGAAGAAAGTAGAGTACAGGACAGGACTAGGGGGTTGTTTGCTGTTCTCACTGACTCTGACAACTCTAACTCTGTTTTCCCACAATTCCAATATTATAATTATTTTACTCCCCCCCCCTCCCTATAATCTACCAGGTTAGAAACATGAAACATTTTGTGAGTCAGGTCTATCAAGTTTATTGCTTTCAACAATTCAAATGGAAGTGCCATAATTTTACTTGTATAGAAATATTTGAAGTGATGGCATCGAAGTGATAGCGCCCTGTCTTATGACGAGTAAAACCACCCTGTCTTATGACGAATAAAACCACCCTGTCTTATGACGAGTAAAACCACCCTGTCTTATGACGAGTAAAACCACCCTGTTTTTTATAGCCATTTTTCTTTTGTACACAAAGTGAACAAACAAAATAAAAAGAATGAAAGAAATTGTTAAGCAAGTTACTAGTAGGGGCAAATATAGAGGAAAACAAATGTCATGGTTATAAGGGTGAAGGGTGCTAATGAAACTAACTACCAGGAAGGCAACAACTACCGAACCATGGGTCACGGGGCAACATCATGGCTGTACTAAAACTAGGACAAGCCTCGAGGATAAACATTGAGGAGACATGCTTGTGTCCATAATCATTTGGTCTCAACATCACAGCTTGGAGCCAGACTGATTGGGTACTGAGATGATTGGATAGGTTCCCTGATATGACATGTATAGGTAGCCTCTCGTCTCTGCCTGCTATGTGGATGGTCTCAATGCAAAAACTAGAGTCACCTCTCTTTATCATCTGCCGTTTGAAGACATCAGAGACACATAACAGGCAACCTATACACATCATCATGGAGCCAAAACAGAAGAGCAGGTTCTGAGTGCCGGCTCTGGTTTCATCGAGGCATCCAGACTAACAAGGTAAACTCTCCCAAAAGCCACCGCTTTGCTATAAAGCCGCACGTAAATGACAGCTTAAGTTGTTAACACAAAAAATCAGATACATAAAATTTGCATGACTGTAATAGATTAAGAGCCCAGGGGTGTTTTGTTAATAAAAAGTGTAATGGCTGGAACCGGTCTCAGTTTTTCGTAAATATCTTTCTGAACAAGGATCTGCAATTCTGCCGACTCGTATCGGATGGGTGTCCCAAGAAGAATGCACTTTAGGGGTCAAAGGTTCTGCCTGGGACACCCATCCGATACGAGTCGGCAGAATTGCAGATCCTTGTTCAGGAAGGTATTTATGAAAAATTAAAACCGTTTCCTGCCATTACACTTTTTATTAACAAAACACCCCTGGGGTCTTGGTCTATAATCAAATGCATATCTTTGGCTTTATAGCAGAGCAGTAGTCAAACAGTAGAGAAGAGAGTTGAGTCCACTTACAAGATCCCAAACCTGGAGGTGCTTGACAGCCGCCGCTGCCTCTCTTCTCGATAAGTTGTTCTGTTTGGTCCAGACAACTTGAGTCTTGGAGGGACTTTTCATGATTTAATTTACAATTAAATGATGAATAATTATTTACTTCCTTTTACATGAAAACAAACTATACTGACTGGGGTATAATTCAAAATTACAATTACCCCCCCCCCATTTATTAACTTTTTGGTCAGGCTTAAGAAAATGACTTTAACTCTACGATACCATGTAGTCATATAGTCATCATATGTTTATCAAGAGTAGACAACTGTTGTTAGAGTGTTGCTCTCCAGCATCACTCGGTCAGAGAGATTCTTAGCTCTGACTCACTTAGCTCACAAACAGAGTTGTAGAGAGTAGAGAGCTCAATATCTGCATATGAAGTGCAGTGCAGTGAAGCTTAGAGAAAATATAACTAAAAGCAAAGTGAAAACACAACCAACACAAGCAGGGAGGGATAAATGTAGTGACACTTGCACTATGAGACTAGCAATGCTACACACAGACCAACACACACACTAACTTGTACCTGTCAATCACACAGTGCAGTTAGCAGTCGAGGCTTTCGCACACAAACAGTAAAATAATTAACTAAATAAGGATCTCTCTACATCCACACAGGGCAATGCTCTCCTAATTTTAACTCTGAACATCAAAGGGCTTGTGTCAAATGATTAGAACCAAATGGAGGTCTAATAAATGATTTGTAACTTACAAAATTACAAGTTTTTAATGAACAATTTGCTACATTAAGGAGGTGCCTTTTGGAACCATGTCATCGGCATAAGACTTACACAGGGTGAGGCAAACAACTTCATTTTCGTGTAACAGTTTTAACATGTATTTTGATATATTTTTACATTGTATTGCAAATACATTTAAAAAATAATTTAAAGGTGTATTTGCCTAGCCCTGAGATTGCAGAATTAAAATTATAAGAGAAGCTGAGTCATGTGTGTTGTGGTAGAGCCCCTTTCCAGCTTAATGCCCTTAAGATTGTAGTTAGCCACAACCTGGTTAGTCACAACCTGGTTAGTACAACCTGGTTAGTCAAACCTGGTTAGTCAAACTGGTTAGTCACAACCTGTTAGCCACAACCTGGTTAGTCACAACCTGGTTAGTGGTTAGTCACAACCTGGTTAGTCACAACCTGGTTAGTCACAACCTGGTTAGCCACAACCTGGTTAGTCACAACCTGGTTAGTCACAACCTGGTTAGTCACAACCTGGTTAGTCACAACCTGGTAGCATAAACAGGTGGTTGTTTTAGTTTGTACTACTGCAAAGTTGACAGCAAGTTCAAGTTGTGAAATAAATTACCTCTTCATCGTCATCATCGTTGTATGAGTTGTGTAGTGATGAGGCTTTGTGCTGCCTCCTTGGATCAAATGGATCGACAACTATCTGCTCCGTTCCTTTGATCTCCGCTCGACAGAATGGACAACCCTGACCCTCTGAGTCCTATAACATATAAGTTGAATTATACCGTGACATGCCATAACTTAGCATCACCAGTGTCCCTAAATGATTCAGCATTAAAAGTCACCTAACTAAACTAGGAATTATCTAACTAACTCACCAGGTATCTAGAATCACCAAACTGAGTCACCATGTACTAAAAATCATCAAAATAACTCACCAAGTCGGTTCAACTGGTGCTACAAGTCAGCATTTTTCATCACTTCACAGATGTATAGCATACAATTAAATTTATTATTTTTTAAACAGTATAGATGTAAAGTAATTGCTAAACAAAGAACTTTATTAAGAACTATAATTTGTTGTATATTTAAGAAAAATAAGTTTTGTTCAAAAAATAGCACATTAACAGACAGAAAGAGTTAAAATTAGAACAGGAGTGGCTGAGGGCTCTGTAGTGGACCCTATGAGAGTTAGTTGGATACTGACCCTGACTTGCCAGGAGGTGAGGCAGGGGGTGCATAGTAGGTGCCCACATGGCTCTATCCTCACGTCCTTGTCATTCTCGGCACATATCTTACACAGCTGGAACGTGGAGCCCATCTCACAGTACAGCTCGTACTGCTCCTGGGTCACCTTAATGTGATCCTCTGGAGTTGGCTGCACTGCCCACGACAGGTCTGGGTTCACATTTCTCCCGTCTGGGTACAGGTAACTGCAAACAAACAAATCACCTCACCATCATTTCACCACCCGTTTCATACTAAATTATAACAATGAAAACTATCACCACAAATGAAATGTTAAGGTGATAAATAACAAATAGTACATCTGTAAATATGTCAATGAATAAGAATAATTTTTATTTCCTAGAAAAGCTGATAAATGTAGACACAACATGGGGGCTACAGGTAGTGCGGTTGCTCAGCACTGCAGGTAGTGCGGTTGCTCAGCACTGCAGGTTGTGCGCTTGCTCAGCACTGCAGGTAGCTGCTCAGCATGCAGGTAGTGCGCTTGCTCAGCACTGCAGTAGTGCGCTTGCTCAGCACTGCAGGTAGTGCGCTTGCTCAGTACTGCAGGTAGTGCGCTTGCTCAGCACTGCAGGTAGTGCGCTTGCTCAGTACTGCAGGAGTGCGCTTGCTCAGCACTGCGGTAGTGCGCTTGCAGCACTGCAGGTAGTGCGCTTGCTCAGTACTGCAGGTAGTGCGCTTGCTCAGCACTGCAGTTCTTATTTCAAGCAGAAAGTCATGGATCACTCCCAGTTACCTCTGAGGTTTAATTCACTTAACTTCCTTTTCCTCAACAAATTTGGTGGGAATTTTAGGGACTTTACTTCACCTCTTTGTTTTGGTGGATCTCTGGTGACAAAAATATTAAAACCTTCTCAATCACCACATCACGAGCCTCAAGCGAAATTACATAAAGTGAGAGTTGCCTTCTTTCCTCATCCCTTTTTACCAACCACAGAACCACCTGAGTCCAACCAACCAGTGGTACCAGTTGAATTAAAAGAAAGCCGTAGGAGTAAACCAAAGTACAAAACAGCTTCAAAGCCTAAAAGCTGAAAACTTACAATCCTTCCCTGTACCCGTCTAGGAGTGCCTGACAGAGAGACTTGTTCTGGGGTATCGTCTGCAAGATCTCTCCATCTGAAGTGACGTAACCTATCGCCCACTGACCTAACCTCGTACAGCTCAGCCTGAAAACATAACTACACACACACAACACACTAAGTGTCAATTAACAGTCTATATAATGGCTTTTGCCAGTATTTTTTTTATTAAAATAAAATAAAATTTAAAAAAATGTTTCTAGAAAAATTAACTGAATTTACTAAATTGTTAACAAAATCATCAATTGACATCTATCAACATTAACTGAATTGTTTAAAAAAAATCAACTGAACAATTTTTTAAAGTATACATGTAATTCGATAAAACTTGAACTAATGCTGATAATGACATGAAATTGCCTCATTTATTTATCTAACATGCCTACTAAATTTTAAATTGATTATTTTTTTAGGATTTATGAGTTTTAAAACTTTGCTGAGTCATTAATGAGGGTTAGAGATGTCATAGGAAAAATATTTTCTGAAATAATATAATTTTAATTTATTTTATTTATTTATAAATTACATGATTACATCATAATTTTTTTTAAAATTTTATAATTTATAAATTTATGTTATTTTGATTAGTATTTTATGTTACGCCGTCTTCAAAAAGCGGTAATGCTTGAAGCTGAAGACGGTTATATATTTTATAGTTGCTATTTAAATTATTTTTAAAATCTAATTTTAATTAATTTTTATTGGTAGTTATAATGCATTATAATATAGGATTTACAATTCATGTATCCATTCCAATATTATTTTATTTTAATTATTTATTGATTCTATTGTTTCTAAAGTTAATTAATATTTTATTATACTATTACTAAACTTAATCTAAAATCTAAGAAATTTAAAATACATTAAATTAAACTAAAAAGAAAAATAATAATAATAAATGAGAAAAATGTATAATATACATAAAATAAAAAGTATAGTATAAAAGGTAAACAAATAAATAAAAATAATTATACATTCAATTTATTATTTTATTGTGCTAAGCTAGTGACTTAATCCAAAGGTCTATTTCTTTTTTAAATTCATGGTAGGCCTTTAGTTCTTTGATTTCTAGTGGCAGGCTATTGAATAATTTTGTAGCTCTGTAAGTGGCGTGCTTTTGGGCAAAAGAAGAATTAGTTTTCTTAGTGAGCAAGTCATGTCTAGTTTGTAGTCTAGTATTGTGTACGTACGGTTGTTGTCGTATATCTTCTGATTTGAAAAACTGTAGCAATATGGCCTTCTTATACTTTTGATTTATTGTTAAAACTGGGAGGTCAATAAAAAGTTGTTCTGTTGAATAGTCTTTAGGTCTTTTCAGTATTGTTTTCATGATGTATTTCTGGGTGATTTCTAAGGGATTTAATGTTAAAGGGCAAGCACCTCCCCAAGCGACAATTCCATACTGCAGTATGGATTGTACAAGGGCGTAATAAATATTTTTTAGTGTAGCAATATCACAGAAATCTCTTAAAATTCTAAAGTAGTAAATAAATTTTCTAAGTTTATTGGACACATAACTGATATGACATTTCCAGTCTAATTTATAATCAATCATAACTCCCAGGTATTTAGTATTTTCAACTTGACTTATTTTTTCCCAGTTGCAATTTATTGAATGCCAATTTTCTTGTTTGCAATTACAAGAGTGATTAATAAGTTCCTTATTAACCGGCAGAAGTTTTAGAGAAGGCAATGTAATTGGTTTTTTCCCCATTTAGATGTAATAAATTAGTATGCATCCATTTATTAATAAGATAAAGTCCTTTCGTTGCTTTCTCATAAACCTCATTCCAGTCAAAGCCGTGGAAATATAGAACTGTATCGTCAGCAAACCCATAAACAATACCAAGGTTCTTTAACACATTGTACAGATCATTAATGTACGCTTGAAAGTAAATAGGTGACGTCACCGTCCCCTGGGGAATTTGATACTTATCAATGATCTCTATATCACTTATCGTATTGTTCATTTTAGTTTGCTGAGACCTACATTCTAAGTACGATTTGACTTATTGTAAAGCAATACCTCTTATTCGATATAATTCTAATTTTCTAAAAGCTTTTCATGGCAAACAGTATCAAATGCTTTACTTAGGTCAAGAAATATTGCAATTACTTTTTTATTATTGTCAAGACTATTTGTTATCTGTTTAGTAAGGGCATATAAAGCGTCTTGAGTACTGATATTTTGTCTAAAGCCAAATTGGTTTTTATCTACTACACAATGTTTATTAAAGAAATCCACTATTCTTCTCTTTATAATCTTCTCTAGTAGTTTAGCTAAATTTTATATCAAGCTTATAGGTCTGTAATTAGTTGTATTTATTCTGTCTTTAGCTTTGTATAATGGTATAATTAGAGCTGTCTTAAACTCATTAGGAAAAATACCTGTTTCTAAAACCAATTTAAAAATATAAATCAAGGGTTTCAGTAGACTAGATTCGGAAGATTTAATTACTTTTGCTTGGATGTTATCTATTCCTGGGGCTGAATTTTTTTAAGCTCTTTTAAAGCAACTTTTTAAAAGCAGCTTTTTAAAACTTTGAAAGCTCTTCTAGACAGGATAAGATGGCTTTGAGATTGACTTTTGTACCAAGAACCAAGTTTCTAGCATAATGACACTGGTAGCTAAAATGACAACACACACCATTCAGATACAACCACTCTAAAGTTCTCAAAAACTCCTAAAACATATATTTCAGTGAAATCTCAGTTTTAGTTTTGCAGACATGTTACTTTCCTCATTACTTAGAGTATTAGAAAAAGTAAAAGGTGTCAATTGACGGCCATAGAGAGCTGTAAGAGGTCTCTGATGAAGTGATGGCATGGAGACCTGTAAGAGGTCTCTGATAAGTGACAGCCATGGAGACTGTAGAGGTCTCTGATGGATTGGCCATGGAGACCTGGTAAGAGGTCTCTGATGAAGTGATGGCCATGGAGACCTGTAAGAGGTCTCTGATGAAGTGATGGCCACGGAGACCTGTAAGAGGCCTCTGACGAGAAGACATTGTATAAAAAGATCATTTGGAACAAGACGAGATAGACTGACCTGCCGGGTTTGTTGAAGTACTTGAGAAGTCTGGCTTTGACTTCATCGTAAGTGAGGAAGGCGACATAGCCGGGGTGTGTGACGGCCAGGATCTGCCAATTCCTCAGCAGAGACGTCCAAGGCTGAAACAACCTGACAAAGCAAACAACTTATTATGGGAACTGGATATCTCGCAACTTTCCTTCACAAGTCCCGAGAACTTGTGACTCAGGCAGAGCTTGATAACCCCCCAGGATAAGGTTAATTAAAAAGTCTCACTTCAAACATGATGGGAGTTTTCTGCTACAGAACACAGACATATCAAGTCCAGATAATACCAGAGAAAAACTATAGAAATGGTTTTGTACTGCAGGCAATATTTTCCTTAAGAACAGGAACCCCAGTGAGAACCAGGTGAGTAAGTGTTCAAAACATTGGAAAATTTAATGTCAAGTTTTCTGACCAGGATTAAGTGTTTGGAAAGGCCCATAGTTTTTAAAGGATTTTTTAGAGGAAGGGCCCATAGTTTTTAAAGGATTTTTTAGAGGAAGGGCCCATAGTTTTTCAAAGGGAAGTCCTATAGTAATCAAAGGGAAGGCCTAAAGCAGTTAAAGGAAAGGTCTAAAGTATTTAGAGGAAGGCTCTACAAAATTTGACAGCCTTGTGAGTTTTTTAAACACATTTTCAATTTCATTCCCTGAGGAATATTTTTCTATTGGTATTAGAAAAAAAATTTCTTTTTAATCTCTTCAATAATTGTCAGAACAATGGCTGTTTCAAAGATACAGTTGAAATTCTGTTTTCACATCTTAAGAAACCTTCACCAGGCCAGAGCTGTGCTGCTATAATAAACTGAAAGCTGTAATATTTAGGATAATAACTTGCTCTGTAGTTGACTACATTACATCTAAAAATCATAACGTTTGATCCATTTCCCGTTGAGTTATGGTAATAAATGCAGAATCATTTCCCGTTAAGTCATGGTAGTGAATGAAGAATGATTACACGTGAAAATGACAATTTAAAAAAAATCTGGTACGGGGTACCTCGGAACTTCTCATTACACCGGACTCACTGAGCTCATCCTCACGACTTCGGACTCGTTCTCTCGTCCTCAGATAGTAAATACACTCGTTTCATTCCCAGTTGTCATTTATCCAGGCACTGAACACGCTTGATGCTGCTTAACTTTAATGATCCACCAAAAATCATTGATAGGCTAGTTGTATCACAAAACTTAGCACACTTTTTTATTACATCAAAGGGTATACTTGGACCAAATTTTAACTTAATTTTTGAATATTTTCAGATTTGTAACAATTTTTTAAAAAACATACATAAGTCATTAATAATAATTAAACTAATGCTGATAAACTAAAATGATACATGCGTGCCAAATTTTTCTGTGTTTTATTATTTTCCTAAATTTTTGCTAAGTCATTATTGCGGGTTAATGACGTCATACAAAAATTATTTTCTGAATAGCACAACTACTAGACTGATTTTTGTAAAAAATTACTACTCTCTAGCATAAATACACAGGGCGCTACGATGATAACAGATAGACAAAACACAGACAGACAACTTTCCAAAAACCAGTCAGGAGGCCTTAAAAACAACTGAAACACAGAATTCCGTTTTCATCCCGTTTTCGGATTTTTTTGCAAACAAAAAATAAATACTTTTCCTAGATACCAAAGGTATATAGGAGGAAAGAAAAAATGAATATATGGTTAATTTTTAACGTAAAATCTTTTACCAACAGTTTGAAATAAAGAGAAAACCAATAGTTTTATTTTTGGACAAATTACTTAGTTTCAAACTTGTTTTGAAAGAATTTTCAATATTTTTTATCCCGAACAAAATATTAATGAAAAAATGGTTTCCATCCCCCAAAAAGCTAGCAAAAGTTCTACGAGGACTCCTGAATGACCAGTAGTATTTTTCTCAGGCAAATCATTTTTTCGACCTGGTTTCTGGACTATTCAAGATGAAAGACAACGAGTTGGGTCCTGTCATGGATCCAACAAGTTGATTTTGGTCTGTAGCAATAAAGCTTGACTTTACAGTCCAGTAGCGTGACTAATTATAGTACTTAAATAAAGATACTTAGTTACCTGGTGAAGACGTCGAATTCGAAATTAGAAATATAATCGTTACAGGTGAGATCGATGGTGGACTTAAGGGCCATGGCCTCGAGGCCCGAGGAGATGGGGTGGACTTCGTTTAGTGACTGCTTGAAAATCTTCCAGGCCACCAGAGTGCTGAAACACATAAACCATGTCAATTTTACACAAACACTCAGTACTGTCACTGTCAATTCAATAAAGGCTTTATGTATAAATATAACTTGAATACAACACTTTGTTAGCCCAGGGTGAGGCTTTACGTAATAAAAAAATTAAAAAAATAATATTCTCATTTTCTTAAATAAAAAAAAAGAAATTTTCCTCTTGAGAAAAAAATAATAATAATATAAATAAAATCAAATCAAATAAAAGTTGTCAAAGAAATAAAGATTATTAATCTTTTGAGAGTCAGGAAGACCATGTGTAAAATGTATCACTTTGTATGAATTTTACAAATGTCAACTGATTCATTAATGATATCACAGAAAAATTATTTTACAAATAGAACCGGACCTAAACAGTGAGTCCCCCTTTCTAACCCCCCCCCCTTTCATGACTAATCTCATAACTTATTTTTCTTTGAAAATTCGCAAAAATGATTTTCAGATTTTTAATTAACTTCTTTACACACTGATAACTATTATGACAACGGACACAATACAGACAACTTTGTAAAAATTTCTCAGGACTTATTAAAATCACCTGAAACGGATAATTCCGGTGACATCCCGGTTTCGGATTTTTCCCGGCAAACACAATACTTTTCCTATATAATAATAATGCCTGTTTATAGCCTTTCGCTTTCATCAGGGACAACCCCTGCGGAAACCACCTAGAGTGGCAGTGGCAACCGTTATACGCTCAAAGTTTAATCTAAAGTTGGTGATAAGTTATTTGAACAATAATCTTATATAAACTGAGAGCGTAACCTGGGATGCGAACCCCAGACCTCCGTGGTGTCAAAAGTTAGTTTAATAACTGACGCCTTAACGACCTCCACCGCGGAGGCGGCCGGCCTTTCCCTATATACCTAAGGTATGAATGAGGCAAAGAAAACATTTTTAAAATGATTGGATTAAGTTGTCAAGGGGCAAAAACCTAAGTGACAAGTTGCATCTGACTATTTGCATTGCATGATATGACATGGATATGTTCCTGTAACACAACTCGCATTAATGACAACAAAGTTCTCAAAGTCTGGATAGGAAACAAAAAGCTAATTACAAAGTAGTTAAAACGTTTTGCATCTAAATTGAAACTAATCAAGTCATGCCAAGTTTGCAGAGTAATAAATAAAGAAACCTCCATCAATACTAACAATTAACTAACTCAACCAAGTATGACAGCTCTAAATATAACAGTTCCATAAAGGAACAGAAAATTAATAAATAGAGCTCAAAATGAGAATGAGAAAGAAAAGGCCTTTCGAGCTGTCGGCCGCCACGCAGCATCAGGGCTGCCCCTGCGTCTCCCTGTGGAGGATTCGCGGACACATACTTGTTTTATATCAGTTCGTCATATTATTTCATAGTTCGTCATATTATTTCATAGTTCGTCATATTATTTCATAGTTCGTCATAGTTTATATAAGTGGCATACTACCACGATATAAGCAGATTTCCAAACGTATTGGTAAAGCGTGATTTGTTTACATTATGTTATATGTTCTTTAATAAAACCAGAACTCATACTCATAATTAAATGTAGCTTCGTATTTTTTTTAACAATACATAGAAGTACCGGCGTAAAAATTTTGAGCCCGATCTAAACACTTTGTGAAGGTTTCAGCGAAATTTCAAAGTAAAAATGATCTTATGAGATTGGTGTCATGGAGGAGAGAGTGGGGGGAAGGTAGATTATTTGAAAGGGGGTCTCCTGATCAAGAATATATATATAACATATATATATATATATATATATATATTATATATATATATATATATATATATATATATATATATATATATATATATATATATGTACGAGATTTTGGCGTCCTAGACGTTTCTATGTAACACGATAAGTTTCGAACGCTTTTTTTGGATCGAAAGGAAACTTGGTACAAAAATCAACCTTGTTCATGTCCCGAACCCTATTGTTTATAAAATATGTGTAACGTCATTAACCTACAAAAATAAATGACCCCACAAACATTGCAAAAAATCACAAATCTTCATATTGTGTTCAGATTGAGCTGATATTTTTTACACATATATACAGGGTGTTTCATATAAAGTGTCCACCAGAAAAGAAGAAGATAGTACTTCTCAAAAGGAACAAAAAATGGCCTATAATATAAACCCCGATCTCCATCCGTTTTCCACAAGGTCAAAATATTTCAAAAAATATTTGACCTCACATCATAAAATTGTTAATAGGGATTTAACTATTTAAGCTAGAAAGGCGAAATCGGTATCATTAGAAAGCTGAGTAAATTTCCTAAAGGACAAACTACTAACCATGTCAATATTTTGGAACTACTGCCCAACTTTTGCATGAAACATGATTTTTAAAAAAATGAATTTTATGGAATTTTTGTAGTAGGGCATTAGAGGAAGTAAGAGATGAGCAAAAGTTCAGCCAAGAACGGAAAAAACTTCTCTTATGATTGCCCTTTAAGAAAATGTAAATATTTTTATACATTCAATAGTCAAAAATGTAAACTATTGTTGCTAGAAGTTGCAAAAACTGATCATTTTTGTCGTATAAAAGTGAAAATAATGTGTTATTTAAAAAAAATTTTATTTTCGAAAATAATTTAATAATACGATTTTTAGACTCTAGAAGGTAAAATAAACCTATTTTGTTCTTACACATTTTTCTCTAAAACCACTCTTTTCCCTTGCTTTCGAGATTTTTAATTATTTTATGCCATGTAATTAACATTGTAGACATGTGCAAAAATGCCAAAAAATATCAGTTTTTGCAACTTCTAGGAAGAATGGCTTAAAATTTTGACTATTGAATGTATAAAATTATTTAATTTTCTTAAAGGGCAATCATAAGAGAAGTTTTTTCCGTTCTTGGCTGAACTTTTGCTCATCTCTTACTTCCTCTAATGCCCTACTACAAAAATTCCATAAAATTCATTTTTTTAAAAAAATCATGTTTCATACAAAAGTTTGGGCAGTAGTTCCAAAATATTTGACATAGTTAGTAGTCTGTTCTCTAGGAAATTTACTCAGCTTTCTAATGATACTAATTTCGCCTTTCTAGCTTGAATAGTTAAATCCCTATTAACAATTTTATGATGTGAGGTCAAATATTTTTTTGAAATATTAAATTTGACCTTGTGGGAAAACGGTTGGAGATCGGGGTTTATATTATAGGACTTTTTTTGTTCCTTTTGAGGAGTACTATCTTCTCCTTTTCTGGTGGACACTTTATATGAAACACCCTGTATATATATATATTACTATGTATGGTTCACAAACATACAAAGTTTCATTGTATTAACATAATTAGTTCCGGTATTATTGATTGACATATATATGTCAAGTCAAACAAAATATTATGTCATTGATTGACATAATGGAAACAAATCACGTATTTTTGTTAATAAATTTGAAAATTCCCTTCAATGACGACACAAATATTTCATAAACAATAGGGTTCCAGACAATAATAAGGAATTTTGTACCCAGTTCCATTTTGATCCGAGAAATCTTTCATAAGTTATCGTGTCCCATAGAAAATATACATAGGATATATATATATATATATATATATATATTATATATATATATATATATATATATATATATACATACATACACACATATATATATTATATATATATATATATATATATATATATATATATATATATATATATATATATAAAATCTGATGGAATCTAAAAGTGAAAAATTGAAAACTTACTTTTGTTGTATAAAATTCAAATGTATGAGAGTTAATGAAACTAATTACAGCGTAAAGAAACGTGAAAAGAAATTGAAGAAAGAATAAAATGATTAACAACTATATTTTAAATTACATAATTAAATTAAACTTAAATACCTAATAAATAAATAAAAGAATAAATATACAATTAAAATACAATTAAATATCCTGTAGATAAATAAATACATATTACAACAGCTGTGTGAAAGAGGGGGAATGTAAATGTATTGAAACTGTTAAGGATACCAGGGTAATATTAATCTTTATTTTCCATTCAGCTAAAACTAATAATTATTATTATTTAGAGATCAATTAATGCCTTTGCTTAATAAGTCATATCATTTGATATGATGCAGCAGGTCAATAACCTGAAATCTCGTTTCCCTTAAAGTTTGCTATTCAATAAGAAAAGCTAAAGGAGGTGACCGGACTTGTTTCTATACGAAATGTTTCTCAGAGGTTGTCGCCAATAATTTTAATACGCCAATAGAATAGACAGGTGTGGAGTGAGATGCCCCGGTGACGTAGGCAAGGTACATAGTAACATGTCTTGCATAAAAAGGCCGCGACGAGTGCATGGCTGGTCGCTACTGAGCACGAATTAAGTGGTTCGCATCACCAAACCCACTCTGTTGCCAACTCTCGCTACGTCCTTCCCTCTCCTTTCCATTTAGTTTAAGCGAGTTTTCTTTAAAAAACCAATTCACTAAAGAGGTCAAAAGGTGTCATGGCGGGAATGGAACTTCGGAATATGGCCCAAATCCGTTTCAGAGGTCTCCAACCACAAAATTATTGAGGTTAATTAATTATAGAGCACTGAAAAACATGCGCACTAAGCCGACAAAATTACCATTCTTCTTTTTATCCTAAGCAAAAATGTGGCAGGCCTATAAAAAGGTTTTATAAGTGCTAATGATGTGGAAATTATACAAATGTAAACACTTCATAGTGACTAGGGGGGGGGGGGGAAGAAAGGAAGCTGTAAAAGCACTTCAACGTGGGAAAGCTCATTACTTGGAAAGTTTAGAGACGCAGACTGTGACGTCATAGCAACAACTGTACCCTGGGAACGCGGGGACAATGCATCCGCACCAACACGCACTGTTCATACCAACCCAAGATAGTTTTTTAACAGCAACATAAAGCAGAATGCACTTTGTCCTGAAAAATATCTGCGAGGTATTAAGCCTGCTTTCCTATCCTAGCTTACTACCTACATTAGCAACTCCACCCTCTATCATTTCTCCATAAATATCTCAATTTTAATTATGTTTAATAAACAAACAGAGCCTACGCTTATTATTCGATCAGCTTAAAATAACAGACATGCATTATTAGAACTGTTAGAAGGCGTGCTATTATCCATAACTTTTGATGCAATGTCCAGAAAGCCTTGTTTGATAGAGGGGTCTGAATACCAACTTTGAAACATATGGTAAACGAAATTGCTCGAGTTATTTGCAGCATAAGATTTAAGTGCAACTGTAGGATATTGGATACTGGAGCAAATGGTGCAATGTTAATGAAGCCCTAATTCGCCACAAACCCGAGAGAAAAATTTCTTTAAGGAAATGTTGAATTGACTGGTTTAAGCCACTCCTCCTCCTCCTCCTACAACTCTCAACAAAGTTATTCGGAAAACTGCTAATTAATACAAACAAAACTCGGTACAACTCGGTAAGCAAGTAACTCGAGCGGAAATTTCCCTGGAAAACAAGCTTGAAATATCCACCTCATTGCATCCTCTGCTTTCTTTTATTTTTAAAATTTAGGGTCCAAGGAGCATAAAATTCTAAAACAATCGAAACAAACTCTGAAACAGCTTTATTACCTTTCAATTTAGAAAAAAATTAAAATTAGTTCAGTTTCAAAAGGATAAAATTCACGGATGCAGAAAACAGGGTTGGTGACGTCATATGGAGTTATATAGTACGCTCTGAGAATCTAGGGATATTAATCACTTCACGTATTGCAAATAGAGTGGTAGTTATCAATCACTTTGCAAAAGATGCCAAGTTAGCAGCACAAGAGTAACTAAGGCTAGGTTACTAGGATCGGTTTGTAGGCAAAGTACTTCTCCCTCGGGATCCTTCCTTACTGTCGACTCGTAGAAAGGAAACATTTATCATTGATATAATGATAAGAGAGGATATACTGTGCCTGCATAACACTCTACCTAATGCATCATGGTTTTATGTCAACATGCCGACAACCTCCTACCTGCCTGACCGTTAGTTAGCGAACTCACTGTGGCTTGTGAGCAAGTCACTCAATCCAGCATAACTGTCTAATGTAGCCCCGTCTAATGTGTCTTTGTTTTAACTCCTACAACTAATGTTGCAATCCTAGTCTGAACTACACTCCAGATGCAAACCTAGCCAAAGCTACGCTTCTGTTGCAATTCTAGTCTCGATTACACTCGTGTTTCAAACCTAGCTTTTGCTACTCTCGTGCTTTAAACCTAATCTCGACTACGCTCATGCTAACCAAGAAGCTCCAGCGTAATAGAGGCTAGATTCGTAGCGTTACTTACAGAAATTAGAGTAAAGATAGGGCTAGAGGTATACTGGATGGAGTATTTCCTTTCTATGAGTCTACAGTGAGGATGACATCACAGGGTAGAAGGCCGCCCGCTTCCACGCACCCCTAATCCCCCCACAACAATAGCTAACTTATTCCACGCACTCAAACTAACCAAATACCTATAGTTAGTTTTAGCCAATTTTCAAAAGGAACTAGGATAATGGGAATGAGGTTACGGAAAGGAAGTGGACATGATAACTATCTGCAACGTTTTCTCGGATCCGAACAAGCCTTGCTTGATGACTATTGATGGTCAGATTATATGAAGTCATTGACCCAACTTGAGGAGTCATTAGAAAAACAAATGAAAAATCTGTAAGTACATGGAAAATGTTATACAAGAGCAAACACGAAGCAACAACATTGTGTCAAGGCACATGAGTAGCACAGCTAGCTTGTGGGGTGAACAGCTTCGGATATTTTGGCTTACTATCATATTAATCGTATGCATGTCATAACAATATTATGAGTCATCAATGTATTTCAAACATTTTCATTATTTATTCAATTTTAAATTAGTGGACACTTTGAGGGCTTTTAAAATGTTTTGTGCTCACAATGGACTGTCACAATCAGTGATAAAATGTCAAGAGCATGTTGTTTACTTTGCTTTTTGCTAATTACAAAATATTACTTGGAATTCAAACAAATAGTTATTATTTCATCGATACGGTTATCTTTTATAAAATAAGACGCATTCGGCCTCCACGCGGCCCTGCAGCTAAGGCCACCACCCACCACACGGTTCTTGTCCTATAGCAGTTTAGGAAGGAGGCTCTCAGCCCCAATATAGGCGAATTTCCATATGAATTAGTCGAAAACTTCACTTGTTTAAGGGAAAAACTAAAACTAATAGTAGTAATCAAATAGAACTATGTCCACGTGTTAACCTAAAGTTAAATTTAGATCCGATAACATCTCGAGATTATGAAGACTTAGGTCTTCCGGCGGTGACCGTGTCAATGTAGAGCATGTTATTGAGTTAAGTTGTGTGTATGTATCGTGGAATCAATACCATAATTATAATAATACTGTTAATGAGATACACATCCTTTGGTCATATATAGCTTATATACGTGCCAAATTTCATACGAACCATTTTTTCATGTTTCATAAATCTTAGATATTTTTGCTGAGTCATTGTTGTCAGTTAATAACGTCATAACGAAAACATATTTTCTTAAAAACAAAAAAAAACATCTAAAAGTTGTTGTAGCAAGTCAATTCAGTAGCATACTCTACAGTCTAGCATAAACACACTGGAAGCTACAATGATAACACACACACACACACACAGACAACTTTGTAAAAACCAAGGAGAGGCATGAAAACGTCAAAAACGGAAAATTAATAATGAAGGTGAAATGTTGGTTTGGGATTTTCAAAGCAAACACAATACTTGTTCTTATATCTGTATAAAGAGAAGTAAAATTATTAGGTAAAGGCAACTTCGCAACTTTTACTGGCATCATCTTCATAATATTAAATATGGTTAATTTAATATTTAGTATACCTTGAAAAACCTTTTGCTCCAAGATATACTTGCACCGCTTGGGAATAATTTGAATATTTTTTGGAAAAAATCTGAAAATAAAGTATTAGAGTTGAAATTTGGTACAAGTGTGAATCCCTTTACATAATAGATAGGAATATTAAGTTTCGTTTCAATATAGCACGTACATATATCCATGGGCGTAGCCAGGGGGGGGGGGGGGGGGCCCGGGCCCCCCCCCCAGCCGAGCAGGGTTGTTGCAAAAATTATATAAAAACTATGGTTCAGGCAAGGAAAAAACATTTTTTTTATAAATTAATTTAAATTTTAATTTTATAAAATAAATTAATTAATTTTATAATTTTTATTTATAATAATTTAGAGCTTAAAGGTAGCTTTTGTCTTAAAAATTAAATTTGTTTTTTTTAGTTCGACATATTAACTTTGTGGTTTTATTATTATTAAATAAAAACCATATTTAGTTCAGTTCAGTTCAATAATAATTTGTATTTTGTTTTAGGGGATTGTTTTTTTTGTTTTTCATTAAGACTATTTAAAAAAATTGTTTTGATTTGTCCTCTAAGAGCTTTGTTTTTTAGCGAATTTCCTTTGGGAATAAAATTCGCTAATGGGATAGACATCAGTTTCTTGTAAAAACACTATCTTTCGAACGGATTAATATTTTTTAATCAAACTTGGTACAAAAATCAACCTTCGGGAGGACACGAACCCCATTGAAAACAAGGTTTTTGTAACATCATTAACCCAGTTTGCTGAGTCAGCAAAATTTTCAAAAAATCAGCAAAATTCAGGGTTAATATTTTTCGCCGCAAAAAAGGTTATATATATGTTTTTGGAGACGCTAAATCAAATAAAACCGGTCCGAAGTCAATGCAACCACTCTAAATGACCCAAAAGTCGAAAAAACCATTGTAAATTACCGGAAACCAAAATTTAGGTCGATAAAATATAAATAAATTTCGAGTAGGGTGTCGTTTTCTATGTATTTTTGGGCACTGAATCGAATGAAACCAGTCTGAAGTCGATACGGCCACTCTAAGTGACCAAAAAGTCACAAAAAGGTGGTTAATGCAGGAAAACCTAAATTTTGGACCCTAAATAACATATTTCAAGTGGGGAGTCGTTTTCCATGTGTTTTGGGCCTGTGTGTTGAATGGCAGTGGTCCGGAGTCGATACAATTACTCAAACTCTCTCCTGGGTTTAAATCCTGGTTGGGACGATACTTTTTATCGTTTTTTTGCATAAAATAAGTTTATAACTACAAAATAATTCTGGCGTGGTGGTCCGCATATCGGAATATTTCTTTTAGTATGCGTGCTTCCTTGATTAACAACAATCCTGGTAGGAACGTTAATTTTTATTCTTTTTTTACATTATATATGTATATAACTACTAAATAATTCTGGCGCGGTGGTCGCTGTCGGGCGAATTTCATTTAGAATTCGTGTTTCCGTGCTTAACAACCCATTTCTTGCTTATGCAAGAACCATGCCCATTGCGTGGTTCCGGTTCATGCTTTAGAACCTAAGCAGTTACTCAATTGTCAAGCACTGCTCGTAACTTATTTTGTCTGTATTTTCCAAAGGAAATGCGCATAATTATCCAGTTGGTTGTACAAAACTATGCCTCTAAAATTAGAAGTACGCACTATTATTTGCACTAGTTTAAAGCTTAGTTACTTATCTTTAAGCACACTTCACTCACACATACACTCACACTCACACACTATGTATGTATATATTATATATATATATATATATATATATATATATATATATATATATATATATATATATATATATATATATGATGGGCCCCCCCCCCTAAAGGCAACCCTGGCTACGCCCATGCATATATCTATGGTTATTGAAGGATTATAAAAGTTACGCAGCATTGAGCGAGGTCAGTGACAAGAAAGGTAACCACTGGGAATATAACTAATGTAATTAATATCTTAGGACGAGCAAAGCGAGTCTGAAGACATATTACAGTATACATTTGGCGAATTGTATATTTTGGGGACAAGCAATGAGAGTCCGAGGTAGGAAAGATGAGCGTAGCAAATCCCATGTCATGAGAGACCCCATTTTTTTTTTATTTTCAAAGAAAAATGCACTACAACCTTTAAAAAAATAAACACTAACTGAGCTTTAAACTAGTGCAAACATGGTTTGAACTGCTAATTTAAGAGGCAATTTTAAATAACCAAGAGATTAATTATGTGCATTTCCTTTGAAAAATACAGAAAAAAGGAGTAGTGCTTGATAATTGAATAACTGCTTAAGATATAAAGCATAAACCGGGACCTTAGGCAAGAAATGGATTGTTAAGCACGGAAACACGCATTCCAAAGGAAATTGGTCCGGCATGCAGACTACTGCCCCAGAATTAAAATAAATAAAGTCTTTATTTTATTTAAATTATTACAATTAAAAAAAAAATTATTCGTATGGTAAACGAAAACTCTCGAATGCTTCCTCAAATCGAAACGAAACATGACGTATGGAGATGTTGGGAAAATAAATGACGTTATTAATGAAAGTTATGACGTAATGGAAAAAATTGAAACTTGAAATGATGATAAAGATAATATTCCATAATCAGGTAGACCTGATTAGACAAGAATAGCGAGTCCGAAGTAGGGAGGATTAGCGAAGGGAATCCGATGTGGTCAGCAATGTTTTATGTAATATTATAACTTGGCAATTTTGCTAGTATTTTATATATATATATATATATATTAATTAATTAATTATATATATATATATATATATATATATATATATATATATATATATATATATATATATATATATATATATATAATATATATATATATATATATATATATATATATATATATATATATATAATATAATATATATATATATCATTACTTACTGCAATCTATTAAGCAAAGCGAGCCTTTTTAATCTAAAATTATAATTTGCATATATATATTTATAGCAATGTAGCGGGCAAAGCAAACTCTTCTTAATGTATCTAATTTGTATCTTAGCATTTGCTAGACATGCGATCCTCTTTTCTTATGTATATTTTTAGCAATTTAGTGAGCATTATCTTAATTTTATTGATAAATTATTTATTTATCATATAATAAGTATATTTAGTGAGAAAATGAGCCTGTTATTCATTTTTTGTGTATTAGTTTTGTGCAGAGGTGGTTTGGGGTAGGTCAGTTTCAAACCATCTTCAGAATACCTATCTGTTTTCCACGGAGACAATTAAACTGACAGAATGAACGTAATCCAACGGATTAATACATAATAAAAACAAAAAATTAATCAATAGATTTCTTCTCTCTGGCAGATGAGGGGTTTCGAATACAAAACTTGGATCTGATTCCAAGTAAACAATCAAGACTTATAGGGAAACATTTTATGAGTCATTTTAAATGGAATAAACAAATACACGAAATTAAATAAATCCTTTTATGGGATAAAAAGTTTAAAGGAATATCTAAATGAGACTGATTTAATAAATATTTACTTGGGGACAGTATAGCCTAAGCTTCATGGTATTGAGTTACTGGGTAGCTCATCACAAGTTTCGAGTACTTTTAAAATACACAAATAGATACTGACTTATAAAAGGATTACCAAGAAAATCTTTCTACAAAAAGGGTTTCAAAAGTCAGGCAATCATGACCTTGCCAGCTTTATTTATCTGGAAAAATGTACAACGGGTAGAAAGCAACAGGTCAGGTACCCGACACTACACTACACGTCATGGGCATATTTTGCTAATAAGGAAACATAGAACCGAGCAATACAACAAGTCCAGTGAGTATTCAGTTATAGTTCTGTACAATAAATTGCAAGATAAAATAAACAGAGTTAACAAAGTTGACCACTTCGTAAAAGAAATAAACAAATTATTAACAAGTATGGTTTTTTAGAGTAGAAATAATTATTTAAATAATAATTTTGTAAATAGGGAAGAAAAATTAATTTTTAATTTTATCTTTATATGTTTTAATTTAATTTAGGGTTAGGTAAATTTTAATATATTATAATTAGTGATATATAATCAGACCTATGACTTGTTCAAGTCAATGTATTTGTTAAAAAATATGAATTTGAATAAAAATTCTCTTAATTCTTATTTTGTTTTGATTTAATAATACAACCAATGAACATATGAACGAAAATCAATTTGTCAAAAATCAGTTCGTTCAAAATAACCGTCAAGATCAAACTGAACCATCAACTTAATAGTTGTGAGTGAATTAAAAAAAATACATTACGAAAATAAGAGAATTTTAATTTTTGATAATTCGGGAAATTTGTTTTTCTTTTGTGAATTTTGACAATTAGTATTCTCTGAGGAGCACAACTAGATCTGAATGTTTCAAACATGATGGGCAACTCACCAGATTCTAACTACCTAACTACTATGCCATTATATTTGACATTTCAAGCATAAATAATTCATTAATTATTTATGCAAGTCACTGTTTTAGATGTCTTTATATTTATAATTGTAAAAATAAGTATGTTGACACAGTATTCTAAATCTGCGGATCATTTTAAGTACGCTAGATAAATACACTGTAAGAACCAAGTGAAGGGAATCCAGTTGCTATTACTAGGAGATGAAATCTCCTCCTCTATCTAGATCAATTCCTCACTAGGCTGTGGTATACTGTATGCTGTACTTTGAGACTCAATCCTATTTGACATATAACCTTCTCAACCAACTATTATTTCATTTCAATATTACCTTAGTAGTAGTATTAGACCCCTCCCCCCTTCTCCCCATGGGGGAGAGGGGGGGGGGTATTTTAATAAATTGTTTAAATTAGTTGTAAAAAGATCATAAGAAAATATTTGAAAGCTTTTAGTTTTATTTCATTTGTGTTTTGACGTGTTAATTATTGTTTAGTATTATATTTAATATAAAACAAATATAGTAATTGCAGTTTAATATAAAATCGTGTTTTATATTTATAACGGCAAATACCAGCTAAAACCTGAACAAATCCAAGTCTGTAGTTATAAGCACTTTTTCTATATTTAAAATCCAGGAATAATCAAAGTGTTTATCTATGAAATATTGACAATTTGTATAGCACCGATGGTTGATCCATTAATTTTTCCACAAATTAAGTAACAATAAAGAAATAAATGTATAATTTTAACTGGCTCCCATGCTAATCTTATGATAAAAAAAAAAATGATCACCATTTCGTTTTCCCGCCATTGGTATTGCCAACCTTACAACTATCTCTTTAAATCTTTCTTTTGATAGATAAATGCTGATACTATAATACGACACACGGCTAAAATCAATTGACAGCCCGCCAAAATCTCAATGCTTTCAACCCTTTTTTTTAAATAAAAAAATCCCTTCTTTTAAGTAACAAAAAAAATCCCTACTCTGGCAACACTGAAAGTCAGGTTATGTTTTGAATTTTATTATTTGTTTTTATTTGATATCGTATTTTTTTATTTTTAAAATTATTTATTTACTTTTTAAGTAAGAATACACTTAGGTAAATTTATAAGATACAACAATCAAGAGGAGTGAATTAAGAGGAGTTAAAGTAGGTAATTACGTAATGCAATGGATCATAATAGTTCTATGATAAAAGTTTGACGATTTAAATAAATCGTCAGCTATAATTATTTTTTTCTAAAATAAACTGCTTTTTTTGTGTCAGGTTTGAATAATTGGATGAATTAAACATAGATTGGAATGAAACGAAACGAACTCAAACAGATAAATATGCACAATGAGGGAAATAAAAGCGACGCGAGGTTACAAATATTTACAACCAGTGTTGCCTTTTTATGATTTTATTTACGAAAAAGGTATTTTTTTATACCGAGGTTGGCATAAAGTGGAGGGGGAAAGAGCGTGGTCGGTCTGAACCAATATAATTCTTTCCCTCGCAGATTTTTGGTGCGCTGTCAATTGATTTTAGCCGTGTGTCGTATTATAAAGTGATGTAGAAATGCATACAGTAGGGGTGGGGGCGGGGGACACAGTGATCCAACTCCCTGGTTTTAGATGGTCCTAAAAAAACAGGGATTAGTTGCATCAACTACCACACCAAGCGCTAGTTTTCACCTTGTATGCTTATCACTATTGTTATCAGTTTTAAATCAAGACTTCTATTTATGTTTATAAAAATGTAAACAAGACAATTTTTATCTTATTCATTAACTTTTTTATTTTTTAGTTGTTTATAAGATAATGTTTTTAGAAAATAGGATAACATGTGTTACGAAAGTTGTGTTATAATGAGACAACGAAGACGTAAATTAAATTTATAATTTCCCGGTTTGATGTTTGTTTACAAACATTTTGATGTTCGTCTACAAATCATGGTTATCACGATATCAGGTCTACTTAAAATTAACACAGCGTTTATATTTTTATAACATTTTATGAAAATTATATCTTTAAAATAATTAATACAATTAGTAACATTGTTAAAGACCAAAGAGACTAAAACTATTAGAGGGAGGATACAACAGCTCTTATCATTCCTTGGGTAGCTAGGTGCCCTAACGGTAAATTGGTGATGTCATAGTTTTAGTCTCTTTGGGTGTATAAATATGTGCTCCGATAGAAGTTGTAGGGGAGTAGGGAGTAGGTCGTCTCTCTCTAGGGAGACTATAGTGGGGGTAAGTACAGTTAGGGCACCTATGGAAACTGTCTCACTTCCAGACCCCTTATTACTGTGTTAAACGGATCCTGTACTCCCTCTAATAGTTTTAGTCTCTTTGTTAAAGACCCTTTTAAATAATCTTAATCTTGGAATTAAAGAAATAATTATTTTATATATGGCGTAGAAGGTGAACCGACCTGCCACTAGTGGAGAAAGGGTGAACTTAAGGCAGGTCCATCTAAACCAGCTTATTCAGGGGAGTTAGACCACTGTGTCCCACGCCCCCATACATCACTTTAGCTGATAGGAAACGAGAGATGTATTGGCACCCTTTGCTGGAGGACAGAGGTGCTGATTGGTACAGGTGCTGGTGGTACAGGAGAAGCAAGGACACACAGTACTGGTACAGGTACCTTACTGATAGGAGAGTCAGGACACTGTGCCAACAACCAGACCCTAATTTCGATATAACAATACCAGAATGGAAACAGAACTAAAAGACCAGGCTTACCTGTTTCCAAAGTTAATCCTCCAGAACTCAGCAGCGTCACTCTTGGTTATTCTAAACTGGTCCCCAGCAAACGTATAATTAGGAAATATAGCTTTCAATTCACTTAACATATGACTAAAAACAAGGCTTAATTTGGTTAGATTTCGTCTGTAGTGGGAGTTCTCGTCGAACATTTTCTCCTTGCCCTCTTTGAACAGCTTGATGGCCTGTTTACACTTCCTCATAAGGTTCACTATGAAGACGTTAAAATGTTCATTAGAGTGGAGGACGGCCATGCGATCCTCGTACTTAGAGTAGATAAGTCTAAGTCGCTGGTACGTGTCTGGCAGGATGTCCAGGATGAACGGTGGAGAGTTCTTCAGGTTCATCTTGGGGTGCTGACACAACTTTACCACTTTGTCCATCAGTTTCCAACATTTGTCCAACGTCCGTTTGTCGGTGGCCAGTTTGGGCTGAGTAACGGCGTCCGCGAAAGCTACGTGCAGTTTGGAAAATATAGAAGAGATGGATTTAGGCTGAGGGGTCTCCTTTCTGTTGGCCGCCATAACCCGAGCGAAACGAGACTCTACCAGACACTAGGGCACATGCATGTCTCACTCTGACACCACACGCGACAACACTTGGCTCCGCTCGCTTCTTCCCATTTACGCACAATAATAATAGGAAACAATTAATCACATTTCCGCTCGCAACCAACGGTTCGGATATTCCAAGGCAACTCCTAGGAAAATGTCAAACCTTCACCCACCACTAAGTGTAGCCAACAACACTGATAACTCGGATACGTTCAAATTTCTATACAAAGATCCACAATTCTTTATGCACACCGTTTCACTGAGGGGTTACAAATATTTTTTATTTCCAATATGAAATACAATTTTTTTTATTCTTCCTCATTTATAACTATACCCACAAATATAAACGCTACGGATTTTCGGGAAGGTTTCACTTTGATAGGTAACACACCTTGAGTGTGACTTACACACATTGATAGCGTAGGTACAAGCAGTAATACCCGAGTTTCGCTCGGTTTATTTATCAAACATAAAAATTGTAAATCTCCTTTGCGGACTACAACAAATAGAAATTATTAACAGCTTCAACAGCAACAAAATTCTTTGTTTAAGATGTTTTTGTCAAATCGGCGATTCTTTCTTCGGACTTAGAGATGCTCTTCTACCAAAATTGAACTCAATTGTTTTGCTTGGCTCGCTGTGAATATATTCGTAAATGATAAATAATTGTGTCACGTACAAACAAACAAAATAACATTAAAATAGTGTGCCATTAACTTTAACCATCTAATGAACCACTGATGTTCGTTTAATTATATTTGTGAGGGGGGGGGGGGGTAATGAACACTCTGTCTTAGAACAATATATTTGTGAGGGGGCGAGTAATGAACACTGTCTTAGAACAAATATTTTGTGAGGGGGGGGGAGTAATGAACACTATTTCTTAGAACAATAAATTTGTGGGGGGGGGGGGAGTAATGAACACTCTGTCTTAGAACAATATATTTGTGAGGGGGGGGGGGGGAGAGTAATGAATACTCTGTCTTAGAACAATATATTTGTGAGGGGGGATAATGAATACTCTGTCTTAGAACAATATGTTTGTGAGGGGGGGAGAGAGTAATGAACACTCTGTCTTAGAACAATTATTTGTGAGGGGGAGTAATGAATACTCTGTCTTAGAACAATATGCTTGTGAGGGGGGAGAGAGTAATGAACATGTCTTAGAAAATATACTTGTGAGGGGGGGAGTAATGAACACTCTGTCTTAGAACAATATGTTTGTTGGGGGGGGAGTAATGAACACTCTGTCTTAGAACAATATATTTGTGAGGGGGGGAGTAATGAATACTCTGTCTTAGAACAATATGTTTTGTGAGGGGGGGGGGGGAGTAATGAACACTCTGTCTTAGAACAATAAATTTGTGAGGGGGGGGGGGAGAGTAATGAACACTCTGTCTTAGAACAATATATTTGTGAGGGGGGAGTAATGAATTCTGTTTTAGAAAATATATTTGTGAGGGGGGAGTAATGAATACTCTGTCTTAGAACAATAGTTTGTGAGGGGGAGAGAGGTAATGAACATGTCTTAGAACAATATATTTGTGAGGGGGGGAGTAATGAACACTCTGTCTTAGAACAATATATTTGTTTAATTAAGTTAATAAACAATACGGTTAACACAACCAAATTTTAAGTACATAAAAACATGGTAACAAATATTTAGCAAAACAAGAATATTACAAGATCACTAGACAACTCCCACAAGTGCTACCTTACCAGCACATGTCTCCACCTCTCATACACATAACATCCTTACTAGCTTCTCTCCACCTCTTCTGCTCATAGACATAATATCCTAACCAGCTTCTCTCCACCTTCTGCTCATACTAACATCCTTACCAGCTTCTCTCACCTCTTCTGCTCATACACATAATATCCTAACCAGCTTCTCTACACCTCTTCTGCTCATACACATAACATCCTAACCAGCTTCTCTCCACCTCTCCTGCTCATACACATAACATCCTTACCAGCTTCTCTCCACCTCTCCTGCTCATACACATAATATCCTAACCAGCTTCTCTCCACTACTCCAACTTATAATGCCCTGCCAGGCATCTAGTGATAACCAAAATTTTCTTTTTGGAAAGAAACAGATAGAGAGGTAAGAATTGGTCCTGTCTGAGATAAGTGAGGGGGAGATGAGCTCGCCTGTAATACTCTTGTTTTGCTCTCTCTTACACTTATAAATACTTTATACATTAATTAAGTACACAGATTATTACGACCCACCTCTCTCTAAGAACTAAAAGTACCCTGAGCCCCAAAACAATTGTAAAACATGAAATGAGAGACTGATGTTATTGCATAAAGTATAGAGGCAAGACTGCCAACCCACACACTGAATCATATTCAGCCAATTAAATAGATATCAGTGCTGCCTACCTGACAAAGTTAAAATAACTCACTAAATCAACTGACTTCTTTACACTTTTATTGTTTTTACTTCTCCTCATTTATACCGTAGGTACATAGGAAAAGTATTGTGTTTGCGGAAAATCCAAAACCAGGATGAAACCTGAATTATGCGTTTCAAGCGTATTAAAGGCCACCTACATAGTAGCTCCTAGTGTATATATGCTAGAGAATTGAAACTTTGTAGAAAAATCAATCTACCGCTGCAGCTGTGCTATTCGGAAAATATTTTTTGACGTCATTAACCCACAATAATGACTCAGCAAAAGTTTTGAAAAATAAAAAAAACACAGAATAATGGTGCGATCCAATTGACATTTGGCACGCATGTAGCTATGTATAAGACTAACTTATACAACTAACTTAACTCATTATCAGTATTAGTTTTATGTTTATGGAAAGACTTACACAAATTTTTTTAAAAATTGTAAAAAATCAGAAAATGATTCGATTGAATTGAAATTTATTACAACTGTATACCTTTACTTAATAAATAAGTACATAAAGTTTCGTTTCAATGCGACAAGTATATCCATTACATGTCCGAAAACATGAAAGAGTTTAAATTTAGCGAATTGTATATTCTGAGGACGAGCGAAGCAGGGAGGATGAGCATAGCGAATCTCATTTTTTAGTTTTGTGGTTGCAAAAAGGGTGTATATATATTATATATATATATATATATATATATATATATATATATATATATATATTTATATATTATATTTGGAGTGGAAACAAAATGGTTTTTCAATACACCTACAATATAAATGAGGAAAAGTAAAAATATTGAATGAAATTACTTGCATAATGACATTTATGCAGAAAAGTGCTCACTCAGCAGAAATAATGAGTTTACTTTAATGGTAACAGCAGTAAAGCGTCTACTTTACAATATTTATTATAAATGTCTTAAAATGCAGCATTTGAATATTGACTTGGGTGGGATAGTCTCGCAGAAGGTCCAAAGCTGAGCAGGGTCGAGACGACCACGGTTACAACTTCCACTTCTCCACGAGTACCATCAAGCAGAAGCTTGTGAATATGAAGACGGTGCCTGGGATAGAACTTAGCAGTCTGTATCTCTCTTCTAGAACATAGTACATAAAACAATAAACCAAAACATCTATCTAGATGAAATAACAGGTGGGTAAGCATGTGAATCTATAGGGGAGGATACGACCACCACTCCCATAGCACATCTTATGCTTTTATCTAACCAAACATCTCTTAATAGGATAAAACTTGAATAGAGACCATCATCAGAGCACCTTGATAAGATTAAGCAGAGGAGTGAGCCTTATTGAAAGATGTATCAGAATGTGATATCAACACCTGGTAAGGAAATATAGACTCAGTTCTTCATCATTTCAACAGTTTTACACTGATGATGGCCTCCAGCAAGTTCAAGTCCAACAAAGTTTTAAATACAATTGACTTTATTGTGACGACAAAGCACTACGGCTCACTTTACAATTCCCCCAGATCTGTCACTGTTCTCATAATGTTTGTAACCAGCAATCTGGTTCAGGGGAACCAAAAAAAAAAAAAATGAATCAGCCCAAAGGTTTTTCAATAAAATAATATCCTTACCAATTTGACTAAAACAAGAAAGAAGACTCCACAACAAAACAAAATCTAGTCCGCATGTTGGGCAAATTTCCTCTGAAATGCATGTTTCTGTGCTTATAGTTCCACAAAAACTTAAGTAATTACTCAGTTATCAAGCACTACTTGTATCAAATTAATTTTTTTTCTGAAATTTTCAAAGGTAATGTGCATAATTATGCTGTCCGTGCCTGTGAAATTGGCAGTGCACACCATTACTTGCACTGGTTTGAAGCTTAGTTTGTGTTTCCAGGTTTTAGCGCACTTCGTTTGAAAAATACAGAAAAAAATCATCAACTCATAGAAAATGACTCTCCATTATAAATAGGATGTTTACTAGTAAATTACTCAAGTTTTTTTACTTTATGGTCACTTAGGGAGGTCGTAATATCTCAAGATAGGTTTCATTTGACTCAGCGCCCCAAAGATTGTTACAATAAGGTCTTAATTACTTGATAATATAACTTATCTTATTAAATATGTATTAATTCCACTCCTTCACTATATTATGTATTCAGTTTAACAATATTAATTAACTTAAAACAATAAAACTATGACTGACATGTAAGGGTCAGTGTCCAAAATAATAACCTCGAATTTCATTTTTGTTTAATTTGTTGCAAATTTCGCTGACCCATGTAACAATCATCATATGATTCATTGCTGATTCATGTAAGTTACAAAAACTTAGGGTTTCAATATGGTTTGTATCCTCCGCAATGTTGACTTTTGTACCAAAGTTTTTAAAAAAAATATTTACAAGATAGCGTGTTTACAAGAAATTGTCTAGAAACACACACACACACACACACACACATATATATATATATATATATATATATATATATAATATATATATATATATATATATATATATATATAATATATATATATATATATATATATATATATATATATACATATGTATATATATATATTATATATATTATATATATATATATATAATATATATATATATATGTATATATATATATATATATATATATTATATATATATATATATATATATGTATGTATATATTAATATATATATATATATATATATATATATATATATTATATATATATATATATTATATATTATATATATATATTATATATATTATATATAAAATATCCTCTGTGTTATTCGTTATGCATCTTCACACATAAGTTTTAATAACCAACACCAAGTAAATATTAGCAGGAAACAAACAAGCAACAAACTGACCAACACAAATGACTACAAAAGCAAATAAATTTAAACATGTAAAAAGCTAAGTGCTTGTAAGCAAGCTACTTATCTTACCTCTCATGTAGATACATGGTTTCAATCACTGTCACAGGTCTGAGCTGTCATAATAACTAGAGTTCTACTAAAGCTAAGTCAAAGTTCAAACAAACACCTGTAGATTGTGTTACATGCATTTCCCTTTATGTACCACTATTTGCTCCGTCTGCACTCAAAGACAGGAGCTTTCTAAACTTTATGGAGGAAAGTGCAAGACTGTAAGAAGTACTATATTGGGAAAACGGGACACAAACATTTTTCCTTCTAAGAAAAACCTGAAGAGCCTCACTAAAATTAACACCCACATTCATGTGGAAGCACACGGCACTGGCAATCGAGACAAAAAGGTCCTGAGGTTGGTTTACATATGAGTAAGGGCAAAGACTAAACTCTTCAGGGAATTTTGAAATTAAATGAGTGCTGGAACACTGGGTGTGTGTCATGACTGTTTCGAGGGAGGCTCTGTGGAAATGACATGGTGAGGGGGGTTCATACACCACCTCCCTACGTAGATTTCATTTTTCCTGTAATAAGAGAGGAACCATTTGGAGCCATAGAGAATATTATTACATTAACATTTAAGGATGGACGGAAGAACTAAGATCACTTAGAGTCCATCCTATTTTACACTTTTTTATTGTATTATTCTGCTCAAAAATGTTTTTATAATAGTGCAAATAAACCATTTATTCATTACTAGAGGGGCCCTATCAGTTGAATTTTGAAACATCAAAAAAAGTAACCTGAACACCCTTGAGTATTAATATGATGAAATAAACATTAAAAAATACAGTAACTTATATAATACAACGTTTATAATAGGAAAAAAGCCCAAACAATGCGAGAAAAACCGACAACGATTGATTTGTTATAACCTTAACTTACTCTTAGAGGAGGTTTCAATGAGGTTACACAGAGCTCCTGAGAGCCCCAAAAAGATGTTTCAGGCCTTTCAATGTATTAAGATAGGCAATGCTTCCTCTAGTATATATCTCTATGTTTGGAGCCTCCAGATTATGGTTGTTTTCCATGGTGAGGTTATTATGCTGTAGGAGATTGTCTGCTAGCGGTGCAAATTAATTATTCACTGCTTTCCGAGAATACACAATACAATGCACTACAGCCACACAGTCTCAAACTAACATAGGAGAGATGAGAACCTCTGACTCAGTATATATCCTAAACTCTATCCTAGTGCAGAGAAAATAACTTACCTTGACACTACAAATAAAATTTTAATATAATAATTAATATTAATAGTAAAAATGAAATATAAATGGACAAGGTTAAGTCAATTTAAAAAAAAAGAGTGAATACCTCCGCTCTGGTTAGCCTGCTATCCCAGTCAAACTATAATAAGTGGCCTGAGGGAGCCAAGACAAGAAGCTGTAATGCTGCCCTCACGATAAAAACTCAAAATAAAAATGACTATGTGAGAGCAAATAATAAAAACAAAAATGGGGTACGGGGTACCTCGGAACTTGACATCGGATCGCTACGCTCATCCTCCCTACTTCAGACTCAGATGCAGTTTGCCATATTTATACTGCAACATGACTTCGGACTTGCTACGCTCGTCTTTAGATAGTAAATGCATCCGTATCATTCTCAGTGGTCACCCATACAGCACTGACCACACTCAAAGTTCATTATTTATTATGATCCAAGGAAAGGAAACTTAGTGTACATATTTATAAGGTATTGGTATACACTTGTACCAAATTTCAACTCAATTGGACCATTTTTCAATTTTTTTAAAAAACGTGCACGTCATTCAATAAAAATTGAACTAATGCTGATAATGAGATGAAACTAGGCACATATGTCAGTCTTATACATAGTCACATGCGTGTCGAATCTCAATCCGATCGCATCATTTTTCCGCGTTTTATAATTTTCTAAATTTTTGCGGAGTCATTATTGCGGGTTTATGACACCATATAAAAATATTTTCCAAATAGCACATCAGAGGTAAAATGATTTTTGTACCAACTTTCAACTTTCTAGCAAAAATACACTGGGCGCTACTATGATAACAGACACACACACACAGACAGACAGACAACTTTGCAAAAAGTACAAACACCTGAAATTGTTAATTCCAGTTTCATCTCCGTTTCGGATTTTTTTTGCAAACACAATACTTCTCATATATACCTACGGTATAAATGAGGAAAAGTAAAATGCACAAAAACATTTTAAACTTTGCAAAATAGAAACATTTAAAAGATTTTTGTAAAAGTAAAAGTAATTTTCATTAATGAGACTGTGATGCTTGGGGTCACTCGATTCCTTTGAAAAGGAGTTGCAGAGCAAGGGTTGGGAACCACTGGACTTGGAGTCTGGCACAAACTAAGCAATACTCTACAGCACAGCTCTAAGGGCTGCTCAACTTGCTTTCTCCCAGCTTTCACCTGCATCCTAATAAAAAATAGTATACTCTGCCTTTTATACCTAGGCGTTTCACAATGTCTACAAATAAAGTGTGTAGACAAGTTATATATGATTAAGTTAATATGAAGTTGTTCATCTTTCTCAATATTCCCGAATGGATAATATAATTATCGATGGTATTCAAGATACTCCGAATGAATCTCTTTTAGAAGTAGCTAAGCAAACTGCGCAAGCATTAAATATTACTACGTTTAGTGATCAGGATATAAGTGTAATTCACCGACTGAAGCCAAAGACCGGAAGTCCTAAGTTTGCCAGTCCTATTATTATTAAGTTTGCCAGGAGGATAAATAAAGTAGAATGGCTGAATAAATTTAAGGCTCTTTCACGATCAGATCCAAATGCAGTTGGCATATCAAGTCATTTAATTAACAAGAACCTACAGGAGAGCAGAGTCGTTTTGAAAGAAGATTTGTCATTCTATAAAAGACAATTACTGGCTCAGGCTAAAAAGTTCTGCCAAGAAAATAAGTATGCTTATTTTTGGGTCAACAACGGCAAAATACTGATTCGCAAAGACGCCAATTCAAATGCTATTTTAATTAAATCACCAGAAGATCTGCAAAAACTGCTATAACAGTAAATTATTTTGATT